>SJYA01001558.1:12328-90212 GCA_006410615.1 Neotragus moschatus | reverse complement strand
GGACTAAGATACTGCAAGCTGCATAGCATGGCCAGAAAAGAAAAAAGCAATTCTGGGGGTGGCATTCCTTGGCTTATGGCTGTATCACTCTAAACTTGGCTTCTATTGTCATCATATCATTCTCTGAATCTGACATTCCTGCCTCCTGCCTCTGAGAACACTTGTGTTTACACTGGGTCCACCCAGATAATCCAAGATAATCTATCCATCTCAAGATTCTGAACTGAAGCATATCTACAACATCCCTTTTGCCATGTAAGGTAATTTATTTGCAGGTTCTGGGGATTAGGATGTAACCTTTTGGGGGCCCACTCTTCAGCCAGCTATAGGAAGCCATTAGAGCAGTGACACAATTTGACCCCCATTAGAAAAATAATTGTATTTGTTTATTTTTGGCTGCGCTGGGCCTTCATTGCTGCTCAGGCTTTTCTCTAGTTGGGGCAAGCGCTGGCTTCTCTTGTTGGGAAACGTGGGTTCCAGGGCACATGGGCTCCAGTAGTTGTGGCATGCAGGCTCTAGATCACAAGCTCAATCATCGTGGCTCACGGGCTTAGCTGCTCCTTGGTACGTGGGATCTTCCCGGATCAGAGACTGAACCCATGTTTCTTGCATTGGCAGACGGATTCTTTATCACTGAGCCACCAGGGAAGCTCTTGACAAACATTTTAAGGGTAATTATGGCTGCTGCTTTAAAAAGATTTTTGTAATTTTTGGCTGTTCTGGGTCATCGTTGCTGTGCGTAGGCCTTCTCTAGTTACAGAGGAGAGGAGCTGCTCTCTGCTGGAGGCGTGCAGGCGTCTCCTTACCGTGGCTTTTCTTGTGAAGCACAGGCTGCAGGCTTGCAGGCTTCAGCACTTGTGGAGCACGGGCTTAGCTGCTCTGCAGAGTGTGGAACCTTTCTGAACAGGCATCAAAGCCATGTCTAATGCACTGGCAGGTGGATTCTTAACCATGGGATCATCAGGGAAATCCTGGCTGCTGTTTTGAAAACAGTTTTGTGGTGGCAAGAATGGGAACAGGAAAATTAGTTATTGTGTCAGAGTCAATGTTTAACTTCTAAGGACCTTGTTGTCCATGAAAATGAGCATATAATTCTGTTATGGGCTGAATTTTGGCCCCTTAAATTTCTATGTTGAAGCCGTAATCCCTGATACCTCAGAACGTGGCCATATTTGAATATAGGGCCTTCAAAAACGTGATTAAGCTAAAATGAGCCTGTTACACTGGGCCCTAACCCCTTGTGACTGGTTTCTTTATGAGAAGTGGAAGCTTGGTTGAATGGAGAGACACCAGGGATGGACATGCAGAGAAAAAGCCCTGTGAGAAGGCGGCCACCCATAGCCCAAGGAGAGGCATCAGGAGAAACTGGCCGCACCCAAACCGTAATCCTGAATTCCAGCTTCCAGAACTTTCAGAAATACATTGTTAAGACACCCAGTATGGTATTTGGTGTGGCAGCCCTAGCGAACTGATACAAATCCAAATTGTCTTCCTGAAACCAAGATACAGACCTCCTCCTAACCCCTCAGTTTATTATTCTTGTCAGAAAAGTAGTTGGTAGGTCCTTTCTGAAGTAACCCTACCTGTATACCAGGGGTGAACATTTAAGACAACCTTTGTTATTTAAAAGATGTTGTTCAGAAAAGGAAAAGCGAACGACGTGGAGAAAGTTTGTAAAACACTCATCTGATAGAGGCTTATATCCAGAACACGCAAACCATCTAAGGAAGACATAGGCAATCATTTGATAGAGGCTTGTATCCAGAACACATAAACCATCTAAGGAAGACATCTAAGGAAGGCAAAAGATCTGAACAGTTACTTCACATTAGACAAGGTACAGATGATGAGCAAGCACACAAAAGAATGTTCAACATCATTAGTAACTAAGAATGCACATTAAAACCATAATGAGCTATCACTATATACTTACCTACTAGACTGGCTTTTAAAAATCTGACAATACCAAGTGTGTGCAGGAATTCAGAGCAATAGAAATCTCATACACTGCTGGTTGGAATGGCCACCTGGGACAATAGTTTGATAGATATTTATAAGGTTGTGCTAAGTCACTTCAGTCGTGTCTGACTCTGTGCGACTCCATAGATGGCAGCCCACCAGGCTCCCCTGTCCCTGGGATTCTCCAGGCCAGAACACTGGAGTGGGTTGCCGTTTCCTTCTCCAATGAATGAAAGTGAAAAGTGAAAGTGAAGTTGCTCAGTCGTGTCCGACCCTCAGCGACCCCATGGACTGCAGCCTTCCAGGCTCCTCCGTCCATGGGATTTTCCAGGCAAGAGTATTGGAGTGGGGTGCCATTGGTTTAAACACACTCTTATCATATGATCCAGGAGTCTTTTTCTTAACTATTAAGCCAAGAAAAATAAAAATGCTTTACTGAAGGACCTGGGTAGGTATATTTATAGCAGCTCTATTCATACTGTCTCAAGCTGGAAACAACCCAAAGTCTCTCAGTTGGTGAGCAGATGAACAAGCTATGACATATCCACTCATGGAATACTACCCAGAAAAGAAAAGGAATTATCATTATATGCAACAAAATGCTGCTGCTGCTGCTGCAAAGTCGCTTCAGTTGTGTCCGACTCTGTGCGACCCCATAGACGGCAGCCCACCAGGCTCCCCTGTCCCTGGGATTCTCCAGGCCAGAACACTAGAGTGGGTTTCCATTTCCTTCTCCAATGCAGGAAAGTGAAAAGTGAAAGTGAAGTCCTCAGTCGTGTAGGACTCTTCGCGACTCCATGGACTGCAGCCCACCAGGCTCCTCCATCCATGGGATTTTCCAGGCAAGAGTACTGGAGTGGGGGTGCCATTGCCTTCTATGCAACAAAATGGATGACTCTCAAAAGCATTACGCTAGTGAAAGAAACCAGAAAACAAAAACTACACACTGTATACCCCGTGACTTTTTGAAAAGGCAAAACTATAGGGATATAAATAGATTGGTGGTTGCCAAGGGCAACCCAGATACCTGGGTGAATTTTGGAGGGGTGATATATAATTCCAAATGATTGTAGTAATTCCTTACATGACTGTATACTTTTGTCAAAATTCTTTAAATTGTACATTTAAAATTGGTAAATTTAACTTAATAGGAGAACCCCACGGACAGAGGAGACTGGCGGGCTATGAGCCATAGGGTTGCAAAGAGTTGGACATGACTGGAATGACTTAGCATGCACACACACGCAGGATTGCTGGATCGTATGGTAAGAGACTGTTTAAACCTTAAATCAGAAAAGCTGTTTTAAAACAATACCTGGACATGGGGAGAGGATAAGTAAGCTATGACTTGGGATAGACACGGTCCTTGTGTCTTGAGTTCTTGTGGCTACTTCTGGGCAGGTCACTCTATCACAGCGATGGAGCACTGAGCCCACAGCTGTCCTCGTCAGTGGAGGAGACATGGGGGTCACACACAGGCAGCTGTGACAGTGTCTTTTTCCATGAGGTGGCTGAAGAGCAGAGGAGTGATTTTAATGTATAGAAGAGCTTGAGAATCATTGGTTTAAAAGAGGGATCTTTAGCAGTAATGTATGTGTGCACACAGGAGGCACTATCTCTGTGTGTCTGTGTGTGTATCTGTCTGCCTCTTCTGTTTGCAGGAAGGAGGCTGAGGGGGAAGGAGTGGGGACAAGTGCAAGTAGAACAGGGAGGAAATCTATGAGATTTTCATATCCTTAGATAATCTGGGCCCAAAACAACTTTAGGAGAGCTTAGAGTGTGTGGATAACTGTTGCCTTCGGCTTCAACCACCTTCTCTACCATTTTTGCCCCTGTGATTCCAAAGCCTCTCCCCTATTAGAGGCTTATCCTTTCACCTTGGGCTTTAGAGACCTTGCTGTTTTCATTGGCCATTAATGAGAGTTGCTGAAACCTGCTGCTCAATTTCTCAGTGTTGTACCCTATTATCATCCACCTTGAATGGATACAAGAACCTACAAAGAAATAGGAGTCTTGTCCCAATTTATCCAGTGAGTAAGTGGGTAACTTTGAGGCCTCCAGCTCCAGCATCTCCTGGGCCAGATGGCTTCCATCATTTCCCACTACCCTTCACCATCCAAGAGTCTATTTCCTTTGTGACCACCAATCAGAGCGAGGAGGGAAAAGGGTGGTGGGGTGAGGGGGACTGGCAACAGGGCACAGAGGTGACCAGGAGAGAGTGACTTGAAAGGCAGGGTTTTGAGCTCCCTGCAGTTTCTGCCTTGGGATATTTGGCTGGGGACTGTTAGGGGCAGAGCTGGGGAAGCTATACCTATATAAGAGAAAAAGCTGCTAGAAGCGGCAGACGGTGTGACTGCAATTGTCAGGAGACCACCTCAGGAAATGGACAACACAGGGGGTCACAAATATGAGACCTTGGTAGAAAACCTCGCCATGTGGAAAGAGGAGAGCCCGGAGCTGGGAGACCAGGATTTCAGTCTGGACTTACACTTATTAAACCTTGAACAAGTTACAGACCCTCTTTCAGCAAGCAACACAAATAAAACAACATATTCCAATGTGTTTTTATGAAATGTTACACGGGAATGGGATTGGATTCCTAAAATTGGCAAACCTTCATTAGAAGAGCAGTCCTTGTGAAATGAAAGAAATGAATGAAAGAAAGTCTTGTATCACCTTTCCTGAGGCAACATGCTGCTGCTCTATACTTGAGCATTTAAGAACAGGCACTTGAAAGATTTATTTGTGATCTTTGACCAAAGTAACTTGCTGGCAACTCATTGATTCTAACTAGGCCACACCCAGATGTCAGTGTCAGTTACCTCTTGGGTAGTGGAATTTACAGCAGAATTCTTATTTTACTTTTTATATGGCTCTGCATTTAAGAAAACAAAGACATAGACATGTGAAATAGTGGGGAGGTTTTGGGGAACTACAAGAGGTCAGGTGTGTCTGGAAGTTGGGGTATTTGCAGGAGATAGGGCAGGAGCTTGATGACAACCATGCTAGGGACTGTGCTTATGAAGTCCTCTTTTCAAAAGCCCTTAGCCTACTCTGCTCTGGATTTAAAGCTGTGACCTTCAAAATGTGATCTCCAGACCAGCAGCATTTGCCTTGCCTGGGAACTTGTTAGAAACACAAATTCTTAGACCCCAGCTCAGGTGTGTTGCAGCTGAAACACTGGGGCTAGAGCCCAGCTCTGTTTTAATAAGCCTGAAAGTTGAAGCCTGAAAACCACTGGTTTAAAGTGAAAAAAGCTGACTTAAACTCAACATTCAAAAAAGCAAATATTATGGCATCTGATCCCATTACCTCATAGCAAATAGATAGGGAAACAATGGAAACAGTGACAGACTTTATTTTCTTGAGCTCCAAAATCGCTGCAGATGGTAACTGCAGCCATGCAATTAAAAGACGCTTGCTCCTTGGAAGGAAAGCTGTGACAAACCTAGACAGCATATTGAAAAGCAGAGACATCACTTTGCTGACAAAGGTCTATATAGTCAAAGCTATAGTTTTTCCAGTAGTCATGTATGGATGTGAGAACTGGACCATAAAGAAGGCTGAGAGCTGAACTGATGCTTTCAAATTGTGGTGCTGGAGAAGAGTCTCGAGTCCTTTGGACAGTAAAGAGATCAAACCAGTTAATCCTAAAGGAAATCAACCCTAAATATTCATTGGAAAGACTGATGCTAAAGCTGAAGCTCCAATACTTTGGCTACCTGATGGGAAGAGCCAACACACTGGAAAAGACCCTGATGCTGGGAAAGATTGAGGGCAGGATGAAAAGGGGGTGAGAGAGGATGAGATGGTTGGATGGCCGCACCAACTCAATGGACATAAGTTTGCACAAACTCTGGGAGTTAGTGAAAGAAGGGAAGCCAGGCGTGCAGCAGTCCATGGGGTCACAAAGACCTGGACACGACTGAGCGACTGAACAAGAACAACAAGACTGGGCCAGTACTCCTTGCTCTTGGTGAACTGGTAAGAAAAAGTCAGTTGCCTCAGTCATCTATTAGCCCACCCTATTGGGTGGGGTCCCATGGATTGTTTTTCCGAGCCCTAGAGAGGTCCTCTTCTCTGATATAATGGCAGTGTAGGTGAAACCTTGTTGTTGAATAATTAGCCAGGATTTTATTTACAGTCAGAGAAGTATCTGGGAGGGACAGACTTCACAGTGCTTGCTCAAATTTAGTTGCTTCTCACTCTGGGTTAAGGAAGGTCTGGAAAGAACCCAAAGGAGGTCCTCAGAGGTCAACTAGTTCTCGGATGTTACAGTATGTTCCTTGCTGGTTTTTCTGCTGTTGTTCCCTGCTTGTTCTCATTATCCAAGGACAGAGCCTCCCACCTGGACCTCCTGGCTGAGAACAAAGAGGCCAGGGGTGCATTGAATTTGCTATAAATCCCTCAGGGCTAACAGCTCCAACACTTTTGACTCTCAGATCCCTCTGCTGGAAATAATCTATGCTTTACCTGCACTTACTTTACTCTGAAACTCTTACCTAGAAGATCCCTGTGGATCTTATCTTCCTTCCTAAAGTGTCTGCTGCTGCTGCGAAGTCGCTTCAGTCGTGTCCAACTCTGTGCAGCCCCATAGACAGCAGCCCACTAGGTTCCCCCATTCCTAGGATTCTCCAGGCAAGAACACTGGAGTGGGTTGCCATTTCCTTCTCCAATGCAGGAAAGTGAAAAGTGAAAGGGAAGTCGCTCAGTAGTGCTGAACTCTTAGCGACTCCGTGGACTGCAGCCCACCAGGCTCCTCCGTCCGTGGGATTTTCCAGGCAAGAGTACTGGAGTGGGGTGCCATTGCCTTCTCCCCTAAAGTGTCTAGTATATAGTAAAGAGTTCAGTAAATAATAATTTTGTGTTAAACAGGGAAAGAAGAGGTGGAGGGCATCCCAGTCAGAGGAAATAGCAGGGTCGGATGCATAATTTGTAGGCCTAGTGCCAAGTGAAAATGTGAGCCCTAGCCAGAGGGCTGAGAAGTCTTCCTACAGGGGAGTAGGGGGCGGCAGAGGATGAGATGGTTGGAGGGCATCACCGACTCAATGGACATGAATTTGAGAAAACTCCAGGAGACAGTGAAGGCAGAGGAACCTGGTGTGCTGCAGTCCACGAGGTCACAAGGAGTCAGACACAACTTAGCGACTGCACAAGAACAATTGCAAGGAAGCATTGTGAGCCAGGCAAAAGTATTGGCAGTTGAATTTTAGAAAGATAATAACTTTAGAAATATAAGACTTCCTTTTGGACCCAAGCCTAGCTAGTCTCTACAAGCTTCAAATGTCTTTCACACTCAGAATTCAAGACCCATTCCAGCATGTCTCTGAAACCACTGGTTATGGTAAACGAACCTCCTTATAGCCTGCATTTCTTTAAAAATAAACAAAGAGCAAACAACAAAACCTTCCCCTGCCTTTTGGAAATCTGATTCTCTCTGGAGAGCACTGGGCTGTTCATTCACCTGCTGCCATCTGAGGAGCTGGGGCACACTGTCAAAGGTCTTCTAGCATTTTGTTGCTCTTCCCTCCAATTTTTCTTTATCTTCTTCTAAAATCCTTTCTCCTTAGGAACAGCACCTGCCTGTCTTAGCAGCATGCTCTGTGGCTCCTTCCTAGTCCTCGAGATTCTAGAGACCCAGATCATTGTCTTCTTGCCCAGCTCAGGTTCTGTGCCATCTTGCACTACCTTAACCATAAAGTCGGCAGACCTATATCTGGAATTGAGGTTTCCTGATCTAATGATATATTCAATAGAGCTATTAATATGTTAAATTCTGTACCCTATAAACAGAGAATATACTGTATTTTCCAGAATTCCTGTTTTTCTTAAAAAATTAAACAGGAAAGCAAAACTTACCATTGCTCTCCAAAATTCTTCCTAATATCTTAGTCCTCTGCTATCTTCTTTGTTTTCCAGAAACCAGCTCTTTTGAGAACCATGTCTTTGTGTCCCTTTGCTGACACTGATGGTTTGGACATGTGATCTGGATGGCCCCAACAGGGGCCCCGTACTTGGCTTAATGATCGGCTGTTGCCATCTTGAAATTCTTAATAATTTTCTCTTTGAGTTTGTGTTTAGTAACTGGTGTCCAATGAGACGATGGAGCATGAACATGAAAAGAGAAGATGCTCACAACATGTGCCCACCATTCCTTGCTGCCCATCATATGGCATTCATGCTGCATAATGGGCACATAAGCTTATTTTGGAGCCCCAGAGGCCATATTTTCCATTTCAACTAGAACTTGCTTCAAATGCAGAAAAGAAGGCATTTTAAGAAACAGAAACAGTTGAGGAACTCTTTCACATCCTTTCTTACTGCCTGCCACTTACTCTGAAAATGATGACATAGAAAGTAAAGATTGGTCAACCCATAGTTCCTTCTTCCAGTCCTCTCTTACTCATCAGAAAGCCTAAGGTAGGTGGAATTGTATACATTAAGAAGTGAAGTTAAAACAGGTGAGTTAGTTTTCTTCTGATAAGATGAAATACACATTCTGTAGCATGTACCAACTACAAAATACAGATTCTGTCATTTTAGTGATTCTGCATATGAGTTACATGAATTAAATGCTCTTGTGTTACAAGAGCATTGTGTTAAATGGTCTATGAGTTACATGAATTAAACGCTCACATTTAAACCAGCACTGCACATAAAGATGAACAGTAAAATTCATACTAATAAATTACATTTTTTATTTTTTGTATTTAGAGTGACATTAAATAGCAAATGAAAAACATCATGGCAAGTCAGGAGAGAATGTGGGGGAAAAGATAGCTTTATCAATTTAGGATCATGGCCCATATGATTCCTCTTCACCTCGCTTCAAGCTCTGCAATTTCAACATTCATTTGGTTGAGTCACAGTCCAGAGATATATGTTTTGGAAAAAGACAGTGTGTTGTCTTAAGATATAAAGTTGTATATTCATGAAAGAGTTAGAAAAATTGACCTATTTCAGATGAATGTTTATTCCAATACTTCTTACTATAGTAAAAATTTGAAACAATGTATACGGAATGGAACATCAACTCTTCCCTAGGTCTCTGTCCTACAGATTTCAAATTTGCCAGTCCTAACAATCACATGAGCCAATTCCTTAAAATAAATCCCTCTATCCACAGACATCCTATTGGTTCTGCTTCCATGGGAACCCTTACTAACAGAAGCTTCTACACTTTTATCTGCTTGTGCATTTCTGTGACTAAATCTAGACCACGCCGTGATCAGAAGCAGCATGACTGCCCCCACCCACTCAGCACCTCGGGTGCCGCTCCTCTCTTACTCACAGACCTGCATCTGCACACTTGCTTCTTCAATCTCATTGACATCTCTAGTCCTGTCATCCTTATATTTTCTCGCCATCCACCTACCCTATTCTGATTGACTCCTTTGTCCTTCCCACCTACCTTCAGCTTCTACAACCCATTATTTCAGCCACTCTCATGCCCCCCCATTTCAATCCCCGTACCTTTCTGCTTTTGCTCCCATTGCCCTTGCTCTTGCTGTTCAGTCACTCAGTTGTGTCTGACTCTTTGTGACCCCATGGACTGCAGCACGCCAGGCTTCCCTGTCCTTCATTCTCTCCTGAGGTTTGCTCAAAATCACGTCCATTGAGTCGGTGATGCCATCCAACCATCTCGTCTTCTGTTGCCCCCTTCTCCTCCTGTTCTTGATCCTTCCCAGCATCAGGGTCTTTTCCAGTGAATTGGCTCTTTGCATCAAGTGGTCAAAGTATTGGAGCTTTAGCTTCAGCATCAGTCCTTCCAATGAATATTGAGGGCTGATTTTCTTTAGGATTGACTAGTTGGATCTCCTTGCTGTCCAAGGGACTCTCAAGAGTCTCTTCAACACCACAGTTCAGTTCAGTCACTCAGTCATGTCTGACTCTTTGTGACTCCATGTACTGAAGCATGCCAGGCCTCCCTGTCCATCACCAACTCCTGGAGTTTACCCAAACTCATGTCTATTAAGTCGGTGATGCCATTCATCACCAGTGATCTTTAGGATGGACTGGTTGGATCACCTTGCAGTCCAAGGGACTCTCATGAGTCTTCTCCAACATCACAGTTCAAAAGCGTCAATTCTTCAGCACTGAGCTTTCTTCACAGTCCAACTCTCACATCCATACATGACTACTGGGAACACCATAGCCTTGACTAGACGGACCTTGTTGTTGGCAAAGTAATGTCTCTGCTTTTTAATATGCTGTGTAGGTTGGTCATAACTTTCCTTCTGAGGAGTATGCGGCTTTTAATTTCATGGCTGCAATCACCATCTGCAGTGATTTTGGAGCTCAAGAAAATAAAGTGTGCCACTGTTTCCATCCCCCGGCCCCATCTATTTGCCACGTGGTGATGGGACCAGATGCCATGATCTTAGTTTTCTAAAAATGTTGAGTTTTAAGCCAGTTTTTTTCACTCTTCTCTTTCACTTTCATCAAGAGACTCTTTAGTTCCTCTTAGCTTTCTGCCATTAGGAAGGTGTCATCTGCATATCTGAGGTTATCGATATTTTCCTCAGCAATCTTGATTCCAGCTTGTGCTTCATCCAGCCTGGCATTTCACAGGATGTACTCAGCATATAAGCTAAATAAGCAGGGTGACAATACACAGCCTTCATGTACTCTTTTCCTAGTTTTCAACTAGTCCATTTTTCCATGTCTGGTTCTAACTGTTGCTTCTTGACCTGCATACAGGTTTCTCAGGAGGCAAGTAAGGTCGTCCGGTATTCCTATCTCTTTAAGAATTTTCCAGTTTGTTGTGATCCACACAGTCAAAGACTTTAGCATAGCTGCCCTACCAATCTCTAACTCTGAATCATCCTAGGCAACTGCTGCCTTCACTCCTTCACTTCTAGTCTTCCTCTGGGGGATATTGGTATTTTTGTCTTATGGACTTCAATTAATCGAATGACTATAAACTCCCATGGATGGAGGAGCCTGGTGGGCTGCAGTCCACGGGGTCGCTAAGATTCGGACACGACTGAGCAACTTCACTTTTACTTTTCACTTTCATGCACTGGAGAAGGAAATGGCAACCCACTCCAGTGTTCTGGCCTGGAGAATCCCAGGGACAGGGGAGCCTGGGGGACTGCCGTCTATGGGATCGCACAGAGTTGGACATGACTGAAGCGACTTAGCAGCAGCAGCAGCATAAACAATAATCTTCTTTACTCAAAGTCTATTAATTTAAATGTAATTACACTTAAAAGAGAGTTTGACTAAGCATCAGGATACCATATCCTAATCAAGTTAATACATAAAACTAACAATTGCAGTGGAGCAGTTGCAAAAACTCACATTTTCGCTTAGCAAATATTTGTTGAGCATGAAGAATATGCTGTGTAATGGAAACACAAAGCTGGATAAAAGACATCTTTGCTATCACCCCAAGGAGTTCATCGTCTCTTATAGTGATATAGATATAGAAGCAAAGACATTTGCTTTGTAATATGAGGTAGTAAGTGCTATGATGGAAAGGTATATAGAGGAATGATCTGTTTGGGCTTCCCTGGTGGCTCAGTTGGTAAAGGATTTGCCTGTAATGCAGGAGACCTGGGTTCAGTCCCTGGGTTGGGAAGATTCCTCAGAGAAGGAATGGCAGTCCGGTCCAGTATTCTTGCCTGGAGAATCCCATGGACAGAGGGGCCTGGTGGGCTACAGTCCATGGGGCTGCGAAGAGTTGGACACGACTGAGTGACTAACACACACACATCTGTTTGTAGGATACAAAATTTGATAAGGGTCTATGAAGTCAACCATAACATCAAGAAGCTTTGAATGTAGACATAGCATGAATCAGCCTCATGGTTGAGGTTGTTGTATAGGATGACACAGAACTTGGGCTGGACAAAAAGGTGGTGACTGAACTGCATCTTAGAGTTTGTTTCAGGGAGGAGACTAGGACAGGGTGAAACAGAGAGAGTGATGAATGCAAACTTAAGTAGTCTGGACTTGATCCCACGTGTAGTGAAGCTTGATGAAACTGACAGTATGGTTAAAAAAAAAAAGAGTTCAGGTAATATGGATATAGGCACATTTACTAAAGTGTGTGGATCACAATAAACTGTGTGGATCACAGTAAGCTGTGGAAAATTCTGAAAGAGATGGGAACGCCAGACCACCTGACTTGCCTCTTGAGAAACCTGTATGCAGGAAGCAACAGTTAGAACTGGACATGGACCAACAGACTGGTTCCAAATAGGAAAAGGAGTATGTCAAGGCTGTATATCATCACCCTGCTTGTTTAACTTATATGCAGAGTACATCATGAGAAATGCTGGGCTGGAGGAAGTACAAGTTGGAATCAAGATTGCCAGGAGAAATATCAATAACCTCAGATATGCAGATGATACCACCCTTATGGCAGAAAGTGAAGAAGAACTAAAGAGCCTCTTGATGAAAGTGAAAGAGGAGAATGGAAAGTTGACATAAAGCTCAACATTCAGAAAACTAATATCATGGCATCTGGTCCCATCACTTCATGGCAAATAGATGGGGAAACAGTGTCAGACTTTATTTTTTGGGGCTCCAAAATCACTGCAGATGGTGATTGCAGCCATGAAATTAAAAGACGCTTACTCGTCAGAAGGAAAGTTATGACCAACCTACACAGCGTATTAAAAAGCAGAGACATTACTTTGTCAACAAAGGTCCGTCTAGTCAAGGCTATGGTGTTCCCAGTAGTCATGTATGGATGTGAGAGTTGGACTATAAAGAAAGCAGAGTGCCTANCGTCAGAAGGAAAGTTATGACCAACCTACACAGCGTATTAAAAAGCAGAGACATTACTTTGTCAACAAAGGTCCGTCTAGTCAAGGCTATGGTGTTCCCAGTAGTCATGTATGGATGTGAGAGTTGGACTATAAAGAAAGCTGAGCGCCTAAGAATTGATGTTTTTAACAGTGGTGTTGGAGAAGACTCATGAGAGTCCCTTGCACTGCAAGGAGATCCAACCAATCCATCCTAAGGGAAATCGGTCCTGGGTGTTCATTGGAAGGACAGATATTAAAGCTGAAATTCCAGTATTTTGGCCACCTGATGCGAAGAGCTGACTCATTTGGAAAGACTCTGATGTTCGGAAAGATTGAAGGCAGGAGGAGAAGGGGATGACAGAGGATGAGATGACTGGATGGCATCACCTACTCAATGGACATGAGTTTGGGTAAACTCCAGGAGTTTGTGATGGACAGGAAGTCCTGGTGTGCTGCAGTTCATGGGGTTTCAAAGGGTCAGACACAACTGAGCGACTGAACTGAACTGAACTGAACTGAATTGAACTAAAGTGTAGGGCTTCTGAGGGTGGATTAGGAGACAAGGGCTTTGAATGAAAAGCTAAAGGTTTGAAGTTTATCTTTCAGGCTAGCATTTTTCGAAAATTTTGAAGCAGGGGAACTCTTTCTTTTTTCCCCCTGAAAATAATCTTAACAGAGGTCCAATATATCAAATGGATACAATATATCAAATATATCAGGTTTGCCTGGTTTGAAAGCCCTTGATGAAGGTGATGAAGATTTGAGGAGTTGTAAACTCTGACGTCCATATAGGACCATGTTGGAAGGGAAGAGGGAGAAAGCTGAGAGGAAGGTTAGAAACAGATGAGAGTGTGGACTATGGAGGAGGCAATAGAGATTAAAGGAGCAGGTGGATCTGAAGGATGTCGGGGGAATAAGCAATGGGTGTGGGAGTGGTGGAGGAGAGTCCAGTTTCATTCATTCAGGAGGAAGGAGAGCTTTGATGTGGTGGTGGGCTGAGGTTCTTGGCTGCCATCAGGGAGGAGAACTTAAAAACATTTCATCCAGCTGTATGGCCACTGTTCCAGGTGGTCATTATTTCTTGTCCCCAAAACTTTGTTCAGTGGTGGAACATTTTGGAAGAACTTTTGAAAGAAGTTTTTGAATTTAGTCTCATGAAAAGTGCAGTATTATGTATTTGTTCATAAAGTATGACAATCTGAAGAACTACATCTGGGCTGTCAGGAAAGTTTTATTTGAAAGACCCAACATAGTTCTGGACATTGTTAACACTGCTGTTAAGTCCTGTGCTAAAATTGCCCTTACAGGTGCCCAATAGTCAAGAATACTTAAGGGTTTGGGATTTTACCTGACTTGAAAGCTACAAGACCGCCTCGTGGATGCTGACAGAAGACACAAGATTCCTGGGTCAGAGACAAAGCAATAGTAGTAGCTACAATTATATCCTTTTTGCGTTGGTTAATCAAAACCCAGTTTCCACAAGATGACATGAAAAACCCAAGCAATGCCTGCAAAGCAATGTCTGCACATGTAGTGGGTACATTTTAACAGAGGAACCCGAAGTTTGGGGAACTTGGATCTCTTATGGGGCTTTCCTGGTGGTTCAGCAGTAAAGCATCTGCCTACAATGCAAGAGATGCAGGTTCAGTCTATGGGTGAGGAGATCCCTGGAGGAGGAAATGGCAACACACTTCAGTATTCTTGCCAGGAGAATTGCATGGACAGAGGAGCTTGGCAGGATATAGTCCATGGGGTTACAAATAGTCAGACACAATGATCTTTTATAATGAATAGCAAGCCTACCTGAACTTTGTCCTGAAGGGAGACAATATCTTTTTTATTTTTTAAATTAAAAAAAAATTGTGTTGAAGTATAGTTGATTTACAATATTGTGTTAGTTTCAAGTGTACAGCAAAGTGATTCAATTACTTTTTTTTTCAAATTGGTCCATTGTACTTTATTGCAAGATATTGAACATAATTCCCCGTGTCATACAAAATATCCTTGTTGCTTACCTATTTTATGTATGGTGATTTGTATTTGTTAATCCCATACTCTTAATTTTCCCTCCCTCCCTCTCCCCTTTGGTAACCATAAGTTGTTTTCTGTGTCTATGAACCTGTTTCTGTGGATGTGGATTTATTTGTATATTTTCAGATCCCACATAGAAGTGATATCATTTATCTGCCTGGCTTACTTCAGCTAAGTAGGATATTCTCTGGGACCGTCCATGTTGCTGCAAAAGGCAATATTTCATTCTTTTTAAAGCCTGAGTGATAGTCCACTATCTGTATATATACATCACATCTTAAGCCAATCGTCTGTTAGTGTCTCCACTAACAGACGATTGTTTGTTTATTTCTGTATCTTGGCTATTGTAAATAGTGCTGCTGTGAACGCTGGGGTGCCCATATCTTTTCAAATTAGAGTTTTCCTTTTTTCCCCAGATGTATACCCAGTAGTGGAATCACTGGGTTGAATTGAGGTTTAAGCTTTTTTAAAAAGGAAACTCCATTCTGTTTTTCACAGTGGCTACATTTATTTACCAACAACATACAAATGTTCCCTTTAGGGAGACACTATCTTGATTGCACTGGACAGTAAACAAATTTGCCTCATGCTTTGGAGGGAGACACCATCTCTGTCTTCAAGGGTGTTTGCTATACAGACATTCTTGAAAAGATATCTGGAATAAGGGGAAGTAGAGCTCTGATCCCAAGATACACAGAGATGCCAGAGAATGTGTTAGACTTGTCCCCTAACAGGACAAGCCTCTGATAAAGATCAGCTAATGGGGTGATTAATTTCCCTTCACTTATATCTGTTTCTCCCATTGCACCTATAATACACAGGTGACTTTTCCAGCTGACTTAAAAGGTCAAACCTTTTTCTCTTACTGGCATTCTTTTGACCACTATGTATCTGAAGTTGTCTCCTAAAGGGAAGTTCAAATGATCCTTCTCTGATCAGTTCCTCAACCTACTTTGTTTCATCTTACTTCAGAGCTCTCAGGTCCTTGTTAGCTTGAAATATGGTAAAACTTGATCAGTTTTATTTACTTAGACTCAAATCCTGAACTTATAATTAAGAGATGTATAAGGAATGTTCAAAACATCTCTAAAGATTTTTTTTTCAAGTTTGAGAGAAATAAAATGCATATAGAACTTGGCAGAAAAAGAGCTGNCTCAGGTCCTTGTTAGCTTGAAATATGGTAAAACTTGATCAGTTTTATTTACTTAGACTCAAATCCTGAACTTATAATTAAGAGATGTATAAGGAATGTTCAAAACATCTCTAAAGATTTTTTTTTCAAGTTTGAGAGAAATAAAATGCATATAGAACTTGGCAGAAAAAGAGCTGTAAAACAGAGAAATACACCCTGATGGGAGATTTTATGAGGTAGTTGGAGAGAGTAATCTTAACACCTGGAATGTCTTTCTAAGTCACTGGTCTGGACACTTTTCAATCTCACTGGAATGGAGGTTCTCAGTCAGCTTCAGATGAGGGTGAGTTACAGCAACAGCCCAGACCAATGCTCTAAAGGAAGGTGTATCCTCAGCCTCCTTTGAGGCTAGAGGGCTAAAGTGGAGGCTGAATCCAGAACTGGTCAACAGCAAATGCACAATCTTCCATCAGGATAATGCAAGACTACAAGTTTGTTTGATGACCACACAAAAGCTGTCACAGCTTGGCTGGGGAGTTCTGATTCCTCTGCCATTGCACCTTCAGGTTTCCCNAATTACAAAGACCAACCTTTTAGGATGCAGAAAGTGAAGTCGCTCAGTCGTGTCCGACTCTTTGCGACCCCATGGACTATAGCCCACCAAGCTCCTCTGTCCATGGGATTCTCTAGGCAAGAGTACTGGAGTGGGTTGCCATTTCCTTCTCCAGGGGATCTTCCCGACCGACCCATGGATCGAACCCAGGTCTCCCGCACTGCAGGCAGACGCTTTAACCTCTGAGCCACCAGGGAAGCCCCAGAGCAGGGTTGATATACCATCCTGGAAACTGTGCATGTCTGTGTAGATTTCTGATTACTAAACCTCTGGAAATACCTTGAGAACCAACTCATGCCTACAGAATGGGCACAAGCTTCTGGTGTCATCAGGACACAGCCACCACCAGTGTATGGCGGCTGTTTTCCATGTCAACATGACTCTCTCCCAGAGCTCTGTTCTGTAACTTACTTTTATTAAACCTAAAACTTCATCCACCCATGGCTCATATCCCCACAAATTATAGTCACTCTCTGTGGTAGTCATCAGTTCTAGTCACAAAATGGTTCTAGCTCTCCAAGTTCATGGTAGGATTGCATAACCTCATCCCTTTAAATTTAGATGTGATCATGTGACTCGCTTTGGTCAATGAAAAATTCAGCAAGTGTACACCAAAAATTGAACATTGGCTTTATCATGGAAACACAGAGACAGCTTCTATCAACCTGGATCCCTAAGTGAAGATGACATGAAACAGAGGTAATGTCAGCCTGCAATGTTGGAATTAAACACAGATAAAATTACTAAGAATTTCGAGATGACAGCATCAGATCATTCAGCCGTGCGGAGGCTGCCTTTTCTCCTCCTCTTCCACCTCCATTCTGTACCCTGATAGCTCTGTCCCTTCAAGCTGCTGTATTCTGCCTTTACTATTTATTTATCTTTTTGGTGTGCTCCATACCCAGAAGGCTGCCCTCTCTTTCTGGCCCTTGCATTGCAGGAACATTCTGGCCCTTTCCTTGGGGATGACTGCTGAGTCAACTCTGTGCTGAGACCTTCCCTCAGGGCTTGCTGACAGTCTTGGCTGGAGGGCCCCCACCTCTTGCCTGCCCTCACTGGCCAACACTGCTCTCACCAACAGTAAGTCAGCTTTGTGACCTGACACCCACTCTCTAAGGCTACATGGTAGCTGTCTCTGATGAGGGAGAGAGAGATAGTCCTTATGCTCTTGTGGATTTAAAAAAGCAGGTATTACTTTATCACTAAATGCCTAGAGAAACCAAATCCCAGAATAAAAACAGAGTCTCTTTCTACTTCCTTAAAAACAGTTTTTTTTAATTTACATTTCTTTTTTTCTACTTCCTTTTTAAACTTCCTTTTTTGTTTCTTTTTATCTACAGTCAATGGACATCATAACTCAATGGACATCAAAGTTTCTGCTGAAAAAACTGGTAGCATTTGATAATTTATCATCATTTAAAATTTTAATTACTTTTATAATGATGTGCATGAAATAAAATTCAGTGAGTGTGAAAAGGTAAACACAAAATGTTAAGTCTCCCTCTCCTGCTCACACTGCCCCCACTTCTTCTCTGTGAGGTTCTGGCATAACCTTCTGGAGATNTAACTCAATGGACATCAAAGTTTCTGCTGAAAAAACTGGTAGCATTTGATAATTTATCATCATTTAAAATTTTAATTACTTTTATAATGATGTGCATGAAATAAAATTCAGTGAGTGTGAAAAGGTAAACACAAAATGTTAAGTCTCCCTCTCCTGCTCACACTGCCCCCACTTCTTCTCTGTGAGGTTCTGGCATAACCTTCTGGAGATCTGCTGCTGCTGCTGCTAAGTCGCTTCAGTCGTGTCCGACCCTGTGCGACCCCAGAGATGGCAGCCCACCGAGCTGCGCCATCCCTGGGATTCTCTAGGCAAGAATACTGGAGTGGGTTGCCATTTCCTTCTCCAATGCATGAAAGTGAAAACTGAAAGAAGTTGCTTAGTCGTGTCCGACTCTTTGCAACCTCATGGCAAGAGTACTAGAGTGGGGTGCCATTGTCTTCTCCGGAGATCTTCTAGGTACTTACAAATACCCATGTATTTTCGCTCTCCTTCCCCTCCCCCCACTCTCACATTGTTCTGCAGCTTTTTCTTTATTCTGAACATGCTCTGTAAATAATCCAAAATCTTTGCAACTTTTTATAGCTCTTTATAGTATTCCCTTATTTAGGCAAATCATAATTTGCATTAATAACATGATGTATAATTTCATACATATTCAAATATATTAGTGAATACTTTCCAAAAGTCAGAGGGTATGTTCATTTTTAATTTGATATAATGTCAGATTGCTGTCTGAAGTAATTTACAAGAGTGCCTGTCCCCATGTGTCTTTGTTAGTTTAGTTTCTAAAATCTTTCAAAGTTGTCAGTTGATTTGATCTGAAAAGTGTATCATCACTGTAACTCTAATTTGCATTTTTTTTTTATTATAAGTGATATCAGCTATGTTTTGGAGAAGGAAATGGCACCCCACTCCAGTACTCTTGCCTGGAGAATCCCATGGACGGAGGAGCCTGGTGGGTCGCAGTCCATGGGGTCGCTAAGAGTTGGACACAACTGAGCGACTTCACTTTCACTTTTCACTTTCATGCATTGGAGAAGGAAATGGCAACCCACTCCAGTGTTCTTGCCTGGAGAATCCCAGGGATGGGGGAAGCCTGGTGGGCTTCAGTCTATGGGGTCGCACAGAGTTGGACACGACTGAAGCGACTTAGCAGCAGCAGCAGCAGCAGCAGCAGCAGCAGCTATGTTTCCATATATTTAGAGCATTTATGTTTTCTTTTCCATGAACTCTTCATATTCTTTCCCATTTTTCAAATAAGATAATGCTCTTCTTACTGATTTTTAAAGAAGTTTGTTTATAGCAGGTTTGACTTGAGGTATTAAAATTTTTTTACTGTAGCTAAATTCATCTTTCTTTTAAGGCATCTGGGTTTTGTGTGATGCTTAGAAAAGCTTTAATTGGAGGTTACTGAAAAATTTTTCCCACAATATTTTCTAATAATTTTTTTAACATATAAATGTTTGTTTTATCTGGAATTAATTTTGTTGTAAGCATTAAGCTAAGAATCCAAATTAATTTTTCTTCACTGATCATCACACTGATGTTCCAACACCATTTATATATTAGTTAATCCATCTTTTCCTCACTGACTTGAAAAACCACCTTGAACATATTACTCTGTGGAGCTGTTTCTGGATCTATCTCTGGTCTGTCTAATCATGATCTAAACTCTATAACTTCTATTATTATGTCAAAAGGGCTATAACAGTATTTTAGGCTAGTGTTAGGGGCGCTGCTGATATATAGCAGAGCTAACTAGGCCTCATGGAGACAATTCTTAATCGTGGCCTCAGTCATTCGTCATCTAGCTCTTTGCCAACTACAACAAGAGAGGGTCTGACACTTAAGGAGCAATGGGTTAGGGATGTCTAGACACCACATCCTGCTCTCCACTAAGCTCACAACCACCCTGTGAGGTAGGGTGCTCCTTGAGTTATTTTNCCTCATGGAGACAATTCTTAATCGTGGCCTCAGTCATTCGTCATCTAGCTCTTTGCCAACTACAACAAGAGAGGGTCTGACACTTAAGGAGCAATGGGTTAGGGATGTCTAGACACCACATCCTGCTCTCCACTAAGCTCACAACCACCCTGTGAGGTAGGGTGCTCCTTGAGTTATTTTGGTCACAAGAAATAGAGATTCTCTGGAGCTGATTCAAATAATAAGAGGGTCATTCTTTTCCTATATAGAGAAGGGGGACATGAATCCCAGCCACCTCATCAGAAAAAGCCCACAACAAGATCTCCCAGGAAGATCTCGAGCTTTTTTCTTTGAAAAGTGCGCATCATTTATGTAGTTTAAAAACATAAGCATACACAACTCACCTTCCAAGGTTGAATGCATGCATAATGACCTATAGCACACATACTAGAGTGCTGGCCTATGACAAAAGCTGGGGAGGAAAAAGGTGCAAGTATCAAGATGGAAGGGTTTAAAAAGTGAAAATGAAAAGAAATAAACTGCACGTAATGGGACTTTTCATGAGCTGATGTGAGTATGCTATGCATTGAAGGATTGTGAACCATTTGAGATTTTTTTATATTTTATTTTATTTTTTTATGGTGAAGGAATGTACAGCATTTATTGCAGGGCACCAAGCAAGGAGAACTTGCAGCCCATGCTCAAAAGACTCAAACTCTTCATTGACTTTTAGACAAAGGTTTATTTTTATTTTTTATGACTTTTTTATTTTATTATTTTTTTCCATATCAGGTGTACATGAGTTCCCAATCTTGAACCCCCTCCCCACCTCCCACCCCATGAGATTTTTTAAAAATCAAAAGTCATAAATCTGTTCTCTATATCTGCATCTCCATTGCTGCTCTGCACATAAATTCATCAGGGTCATCCTTCTAGATTCCACGTATATGAGTTAATAATGATATCTCTTTTTCTCTTTCTGACTTACTTCACTCTGTATAATAGGCTCTAGGTTCATCCACCCCATTAGAACTGACTGAAATGCATTCCTTTTTATGGTTGAGTAGTATTCCATTGTATATATGTACCACAGCTTCTTTATCCATTCATCTGTTGATGGACATCTAGGTTGCTTCCAAGTCTTGCTACAATGAACACTGGGGTAAGGGTGGGGGAGAAGGAAAGGGTGAGATAAATGGAGAGTACCATGGACGCATATACACTAACATATGTAAATAGAGAGCCAGTGGGAATTTGCTGTATGACTCAGGGGACTCAAACCTGGGCTCTATAATAACCCAGGTAGGGGAAAGAGTGGAAGGTAGGAGGGAGATTCAAGAGGGAGGGAACATATGTACACCTATGATTAATCCATGCTGATGTATGACAGCAGTCAAACCAACATTGTAAATCAATCAGCAATTTAAAGTAAATAAATATTAAAACAACAACAACAAATTAAAAGTCAAAATATGCAACTCCAGGCAGTTCACTGGAGCCCTTAGGACAGGTCTCCATTTTGGGGGGCAGGTTATACAGGGATTGATTAGAACTCAAAGAGGCACTGGTGAGCTTTTCTCATAGGAAGAATAGAAAGAACAGGGCAGCCAGGTCTCATGGACACTGAGCTCCTTGTGACTCAAAGTAAGGTCCATGAACCAGCATGGCTATCACCTGGGAGCTTGTTACAAACGCAGAATTTCAGGTCTCACACCAGACCTGCTTAATAGAGTCTGCCTTTAACAAGGTACACAGGTAATGGGAAGAAATCATTAAAATTTGAGAACATCTGCTCTAGGATATAGTTTGGGAAGAGGAATGTTGCTTAGGATCCAGTACAACTCAACCTACTGAGCCATTTCCTTGTCCATCTGTCATGGTCCTCATAGCTTTTACTGCAGAAAGGAAACAAGTTTGAGAGGGTTCAGGATGTAGCCTCAGAGAAAGTGATCAGAATACAAGGAAGATAGAGGTCACTGGATTGGTAAGGACTGGAAGCTATGAGTGAAGAGGAACTAAAGAGCCTCTTGATGAAAGTGAAAGAGGAGAGTGAAAAAGTTGGCTTAAAGCTNAGGGGACGATAGAGGATGAGATGGCTGGATGGCATCACTGACTAGATGGATGTGAGTCTGAGTGAACTCTGGGAGTTGGTGATGGACAGGGAGGCCTGGCGTGCTGCGATTCATGGGGTTGCAAAGAGTCGGACATGACTGAGCGACTGAACTGAACTGAACTGAAAGCAAGTCACATGATTACTTCTAAATTTAAAGGGATGAGGTTATGCAATCCTACCATGAACTTGGAGAACTAGAACTATTTTGTGACTAGAACTGATGACTACCACAGAGAGTGACTATAATTTGTGGGGATGTGAGCCATGAAGTGGATGAAGTTTTAGGTTTAACAAAAGTAAGTTACAGAACAGAGCTCTGGGAGAGAGTCATGTTGACACGGAAAACAGCCGCCATCCACTGGTGGTGGCTGTGTCCTGATGACACCAGAAGCTTGTGCCCATTCTGTAGGCATTAACTGGTTCTCAAGATATTTCCAGAGGTTTAGTAATCAGAAATCTACACAGATACACACAGTTTCCAGGATGGTATATCAACCCTGCTCTGTGTCCTAAAAGGTTGGTCTTTGTAATTAATGGTTTTGTTTTCAGGCTCAAGAGATACTGGATAAATAACTGTCTCAGCTAAAAAACAAAGAACAGTGATGCATTGTTCTGGATGTTTTAGCTGATACTTTAATCTCAACTCCCTGAACTCCCATGTCTCTTTGAGACCCCAACCAGTGTTGCAAGTGGGAGCAGCCAGCCACACATTTTCTCTAATGGCTAAAATCCTATCGAGTGATGTTACACTGTCTTCTCTCATATGATTTAGAGAAGCAAAGTTTTAATGTCCTTGGATTGACCAATGAGCAAGGGTCCTGTGGCTATTGAGTGCCAGCCTACTAGTTCTGCAAAAATATAAACATTAAATCACAAATGTTAGCCTTTCTGGGTTCTGGGACTACAGATCTATATAATCTGTTGTGATTAGGCCATCAGTTTATAAATTTCATGTTTGGATTACTTTGACGGAAGCAGATGCTGGACCCTAAGACCTTTGAAGCAGTCATATAGAGGACATTGTTGGCTGCCTATCACATCCATTCTTTTCCCTAAAAAATCTGATATTGTTTGGGATCCACCAAATGACTAGGGGAAGGTAACCCTGTCATCAGCTCCAGGGCCCTGACTGATCCAAGCCAGGTGTCTCAGTCTTGCTACTCTTGACGGATTGGATTGGATAATTCTTTGTTGTGGGGACTTCTGTGTGATTACAGGATGTTGGGCAGCATCTTTGCTAGTAGTATTTCCAATCCTAGTTGAAACAACCCAAAATGTCTTCAGATATTGTCAAATGTCTGCTAGGGGGCAAAATCACCCCCATAGTAGAGAATCACTGATGTAAATCAGCCATGATAATCTTACTCTTCTTTGAAGACAACTGAGTTTAGAATGGGTATATGGCAATTTGACTAATGAAATTAAGGGAAAAGAAGGCTATTGGGGAGTTTGAGGATATGTTTTATTCCCTTATAAGACAGAGACCCAGGAGGAGACAAGTCCTTTCTCTTTCTCTGAATTTTGTAGTTTGTGGATGAAATCTGGATACATTGCAACATGAAGATGAAACAGACTCAGAGAGAAAGACAAAACCAAGCGATTCTCGGAGAAGTGGGGCAAGAGCTCTGATACACCCAGCCCACCACCAGGCAGATTTTTATTAGAAACAACATGTATTTTTATTGTTAGAGCCAGAGTGTTTTGTTCCTTGCACCTGAAATCATCTGAACTGAAGTCATCAGGGGAGAGTGGTAGAGAAAGAGGTAGGGCCCTCCCTCATTCCTGCTGGGACAGTTGCCTTCTTAATTAAAAGTGATAGATTTCCCATAATGGCAACCCACTCCAGTATTCTTGCCTGGGAAATCCCATGGACAGAGGAGCCTGGTGGGCTACAGTCCATGGGATGGCAAAGAATTAGACATGACTTAGTGACTAAACCACCACCACATTTCCCATCATTGAAGCGATAGGATGTTAGGAAGTTACTTGGATTTTTGGCAAGTTTATAAATAAACTGAGCTCTTGCTGTCTAGAGGACAGGGATAAGGCAGCTACAAAGATAAGGACTAGATGATGCTGGACCACGAGCAGATACAGAGATCAGAGAAGTGCAAATGGGTCACGCTGTGCTTAGTGAGTGGAGGAGTCAGATATCAATGCCAAGACTGACGCAGGCTCAGCTGATCCCACAGCACTGAAGCCAAAACACCCAGGTTTGCTTATACCATGTTTTTTTTTTTTTTTTTTTTTTACCATTGGCTGCACATTGGAATCATTCATGGGACATTAAAAAATGTTGATGCCTGGGTTCCCTCCACCGTCCCCGCAAGCTTCTTATATAATTGGACTGCTGTGTGGGCTGAGCATCATTTTTTTAAAACCTGAAACTTCACAGTTGGTGGATTCAGGTGTCTAACCTCAAGTGATTTCCATTCTATTGTGTTGCCTTTACACTCGTAGGTACGTTTCTTATTTCTATCTTTGTGTGTGTACGTGAATAGATAATTCTTGCACCTGGTGCAAAGGACTACACAAACACACACAAAGACTGTACAATACAGTTTCTCTCCCATGCCTGTCTCCCAGTTACCTAGGTCCTCCACCTAGAGGAAAGTTTATGACTGTACGACACAGGTATACGTTTACTTTTGGTACTTTTTTATACACTAATGATAATTTTGTACACATACTGTTCTATATCTTGAGTTTTTGACTTAACTGTATCTCATAGATCATTCGATATTAATACCTAACCTCTTTGTTTTATTATGTGATGACTAAGTAGTTCCATGTATGGAGGTGCTTTAATTTACCTAGTGAAAGTGAAAGTGAAGTTGCTCAGTCATGTTTGACTCTTTGTGACCCCATGGACTGTAGCCTACCAGGCTCCGCAGTCCATGGAATTTTCCAGGCAAGAGTCCTGGAGTGGGTTGCCATTACCTTCTGCATTAATTTACCTAACCAGTCCACAATTGATAGGGCTCAGGTTGGTCCTGGCCTTACTATGACAAATTACGCCCGAGTGTATAAACTTACATGCATATGTAGGTATGTCTGTAAGAAAAATGGGATCTCAGGATCAGTGGGTAGGAGTGCTTGTAATTGAGGGACTGTGTTAAACTGACCTCATGGAAGCTGTGTTCCCTTGTCAGCAAATGTGCTGGAAGAAAGAGCACCTCCTAGACTTTCCCGCAGGTCCAGTAGTTAACATTCTGCGCTTCCAAGGCAGGGGGTTTGGGTTTGATCCCTGGTCGGGGAACCACAATCCCACATGCTGCAGTCCATGCTGCTCCCCGCCCCCCAAAAAGAAACAGCACCTTTGTCCCTGTGGTAAGGGGTGTTATCATTATTTGATTTCTACTGAACTGATGGGTGAAAAAATGGTACAACAATATATTTAAAGTTTGCATTTCACTACTCTGAGTGATGTTAATCATCTTTTCATATGCCAAATAGTCATTTGTTCCTTTCCTATGAACTTCTGTTTGTATCCTCTACCTAAGAGTTCTTGATTTCATTTTCTTATTAATTTGAAGAAGCTCTTTACATAGTCACCACTCTTTCCAAGAGCAGTCGAAGGCTGAGAATCACTGTCTTAAGAGTTTTTCCTGTCTCCATCCCTCACATTCAATCACTGATCATGTCCTGTTTGGGCTACTTCATGCTTTTCTCACTAATTTCACATCTTTGTCTTCTGTCATAAGCCTAGTAGTGGCATTCAGCATCTTTCCCTAGGACTCTGGCCTTACTTCCCACCAATCTGTCCTCCACATTGCTTCCAGCCTTGGCAATATGCTTTTGAGTGCTGACGGGATTCTATTCCTTCCCTTTTGTCTGAGCCTTCCTTGCCTACCTGCCCAGCTTCCCTCCTGCCAATCACCACTGAAATCTGCTCTCTAGACCAGAGCACTGCATGCCATTCAGAACAAACCAATCCTTTCCATGACTCCAAGACTTGGCATTTGCTGTTTCTGACATGTGAAATTTTCTTTAATCACTGAGTTCTTTTCAGATAGAAAACTTGATATTATGAGTGATGTGCTTAGGTAACTGGGGTTCAAGATCCACCACAAATGAGGCTCTGAACTAAAGTCTTTGCATATTGTGTCTCATGATCTCCACTTTGCAAATGAGAAAGGAAGAGCTCAGAAAGGCTTGAGACCACACAGTGCTCCCATGTCATTTTCAGCATCCTGCTGCACACTCTTCTCAGGCAAACTGGGGAATAAAAGCTCTGTGGCCTTCAGGATAAGAGGATCAGACACAATAGCCCTCACATTTAGAATGGTACTGCAGGAGGGCTTTCTGGCCATACTTCATAGTGGCCTTTTCCCCATTTACTGTTGACGCTGACTATATCTGTGGACCTTGGACGAGGGGTATCTCCTCATGGCCACCCCTCCTGACCTTGAACGTGGAGTAGCTCCTCTCAGCCGCCGCCCCTGACCTCGGACGTGTGATAGCTCCTCTCGGCCGCCGCCCCTGACCTCGAACGTCTGGTAGCTCCTCTTGGCCACTCCTGTGCTGTCGCAGCCTGGCACTCTTGGTCGCCGCCCCTGACCTTGGGAGAGGGGTAGCTCGTCTCGGCCATGCTTCTGCGTGGTTTGTTGCAGCCAGTGCATCAGCAGATCTGGAAAACTCAGCAGTGGCCACAGGACTGGAAAAGTCAGTTTTCATTCCAATCCCAAAGAAAGGCANAGAGTTGGACTGTGAAGAAGGCTGAGCACTGAAGAATTGATGCTTTTGAACTGTGGTTCTGGAGACGACTCTTGAGAGTCCCTTGGACTGCAAGGAGATCCAACCAGTCCATCCTAAAGGAGATCAGTCCTGGGTGTTCTTTGGAAGGACTGATGCTAAAGGTGAAACTTCAATACTGTGGCCACCTCATGGGTCTATGTCTGGGCTGTTGAATCTATTCCATTGATCTATGTTCTATTTCTGTGCCAGTACCATACTATTTTGAGGACTGCTGTAGCTTGTGGTACAGTTTGAAATCAGGGGGTGTGATACCTCCAGTTTTGTTCTTTCTCAGGATCACTTTGGTTAGTTAAGGTCTTTTGCGTTTCCATAGTTTTAGAATTTTAGCAAATTTTAGAATTTTTCATTCTATTTCTGTGAAAAATGCCATTGGTATTTGACAGGGATTGCACTGAATCTGTAGATTGTTTTAAACTTTGCAATACTACATGTTTAGTGACTACTGGGTGTGGTGAATGTGTTGCCAAGCTTTGGGGCTGCCCAGCCCTTTTGAACACTCTTCTTAATTTAGGGCTTCTCCAAGTTGTGACTCCTGACCCCGTAGGCCTGTTTCCCCAGCTTCCCTTGAATCTAGGGCATTAGTATGTGGCTCAGGTTCTGGCAATCACTTGTGAGATGTCAGTTCAGAGGCAAATGCCATAAAGAAAGGGATGTCATGCAGAATTCCTTCTAGCAAGGATGCTGACAGATAGACGTCTAATCATCAAAGGTGGCTGTGGCATATACCAGCTGTAAAACCCTATGCTTAACATCAGGTATGGGGCAAAGAAGCCTGAGCCCAGTAGCCACAGTAACAGCATATTCACCAGCAGGGTTTGATGGTATAATTTGCATATTATGCTTAGCTGGCTAGTCTCTGAATTTGATTCTCTGGTCCTCCTGAAGATCCTGAAAGGGACTACAGATTCTTCAATAAACTCTTTTTCTGCTTAAGTTAGCTTGATGGTGTTCAGTTTGCAACTGTGACAGATAAAATTAGATTATTGTGTATCCTGTGGCTTCAATTTTTAAACTGTAACTTCTTTTAAATGACTCTTTTCCCCAATCTCTTAAATTCATACATTACAATTGAACTATGAAACATAAAAAATTTATGCATATCATTAGGGCCCAACATTAAAGACAACACAAGGTAAGTAGTCCTAAACATTTATATTCAGGGCAAGCCGGCTCTCAGTCTTAAAATTCTCTAAGTAATCCCATCACTCACAATGTGTTACAAACTTGATAAATCCCAACTAGTAAAAGGAATATTTGGTAAATAGAGCAGTCTTTTGCCAAAGTGGCCTCTTCCCAGGGTAGCTCCCTGAAGCTTAATAGTCAGGCTCAGGTCAGCCCTGTGTGAGGCAAGAGGCAGCCTTGTATAAAAGCTGGCATTGAATCCATCAGACATGCCTTGGCATTGAATCCATCAGACATGCCTTGACTGACTTTGGCCTGTGGCTCTGTCTCTTTCTCCTCCAAAACTCCATCACATATAAACACACACACGTTTTGCTCTTGAAAGTGAAAGTGAAGGTCACTCAGTCATGTCCGACTCATTGCGACCCCCATGGGCCATACAGTCTGTTAAATTCTCCAAGCCAGAATACTGGAGTGGGTAGCCTCTCCCTTCTCCAGGGTAATCTTCCCGACCCAGGGACTGAATCCAGGTCTCCCGCATTGCAGGCGGATTCTTTACCAGCTGAGCCACAAGGGAAGCCCAAGAATACTGGAGTAGGTAGCCTATCCCTTCTCCAGCGGATCTTCCCAACCCAGGAATCAAATCGGGGTCTCCTGCATTGCAGGCAGATTCTTTACCAACTGAGCTATGAGGGAAGCCTATTTTGCTCTCAGTGATAGACTTTTCCATTCTGTAATAATGTTTTTATATCTTTGAACAGTTAATCCCCCAGAGGAAAGAAGTCTTTTGTATTTCTCACAGCACTGAACAGACTGTCCTGAACAAAGCAAGGGTTTGTTCAAAACGTCTTTGCTGATTTCTCTTTGGGTTATGGAATGTAAATTACGTGGATGTGTCATGACTCCTCAACGTTTGTGTGTGTTTGTGTGTGGGGGGGTGGGATCTGAGGATCAATAAATAATAAATTCCAGGTGTAGAGTTTGGAGCCAGAAAAGTCGCAGATGTAAGTCCTGGCCTTGAGTGAACAATACTCTTTATTTTGTCATGTACGTGTGGGGGCTTGTACCAATACCCACTCCAACCACCTCCCAGGATTGGGAGCTTCGTGAGATAACAGGCACTTGAAGTACCTTGTGACTGTTATCTGGTCCACATGAAATGGGACCAAAGAGGGGAGTGGGGAAGAGGCTCTACAATTACCGTGTGGAGAAAGAATCATAGATGACATGAACTACTGGGCAGACGGTGACTGCAGCCATGAAATTAAAGACGCTTGCTCCTTGGAAGAAAAGCTATGACCAACCTAGATAGCATATTAAAAAGCAGAGATATTACTTTGCCAACAAAGGTCTGTCTAGTCAAAATGATGTTTTTTCCAGTAATCATGTATGGATGTGAGAGTTGGACTACAAAGAAAGCTGAGTACCGAAGAATTGATGTTTTTGAACTTTGGTGTTGGAGAAGACTCTTGAGAGTCTCTTGGACTGCAAGGAGATCCAACCAGTCCATCCTAAAGGAAATCAGCCCTAATATTCATTGGAAGGACTGGTGCTGAAGCTGAAACTGCAATACTTTGGCCACCTGATGGGAAGAACTGACTCATTGGAAAAGACCCTGATGCTGGGAAAGATTGAAGGCAAGAGGAGAAGGGGACGACAGAGGATGAGATAGTTGGATGGCATCACCGACTTGATGGACCTGAGTTTGAGCAAGCTCCGGGAGTTGTTGACGGACAGGGAAGCCTGGCGTGCTGCAGTCCATGGGGTTGCAAAGAGTCGGACAAGACTGAGCAACCGAACTGACTGACTGACTGACTGACTGGGTGTGGTGCCACCTGCCTGGGGCCAAAAGGTTTTGTAACACCGTACTACTGGACAGTATTTCTAGGCAGCAGGCATCCTCCTGTTCATCTCCCACTCCTAGCCAAAGCCATCAATACCATCTCAGACTTCAAAACACCTAACTTTACTGCCTGAGTCCATAACCTACCTTTACCTTGGTTCAGGTCCTCATGCTATCTTACAGCTTTCGTTCTGCCTCTGGTCTATGACCTCCTTCCCCTGTATCCACATGGAGGGCAATTATTGCTCTAAAAAAGCAAATAAGATCACATCACATCTCCAAGAATCTCTATTGGATAGCTAAACCTATTTATCTGTGGCATTTCTATATCTAAAGAGGGAAACCCAGTTATAAGACTATTGCAGTCTGGTGAGAGTGTGAATTGTTATACAAAATGTGGACAATGGTTATCTCTAAATTTTTTGTATTCATTTATCAAACAAATATTTATTACATGCCTATCATGTGACAGGCACTGTTCTAGGCCCTGTGGACATGAGGAAACAACACAGGTACAGATCCTGCCTTCTTGTAGTTCACAGTACACAGAATGGTTTGTATTTTATAGGTCACTTTGGCCCCTGAGTAAAGAACTGACTACAGGGCTTGGGTGGAGATAGGCATGAATGGGAGCAGGGAGCAAGGTAGGAAAACGTGATATTGGCTCTGGCTGAGTTGTTGGTGGCTTGGCTATAGGTCAGATTGACTGCTCGCTGACAGACTGGCTGTAGATGAAGGTGAGTAGTTAGGAAGGAATCAAGGATGCTTTAGGGCAGATGATGATGCAATATGCTGAGACAACTGGGAAAGGAAGAGATTTGAAAAGACAAGTTGAGTTCAGCTTTGGACATGTTTAGGTGAGAGATGCTAGTCACTTCAGGGGGAGATGACAAATGGCAGTTGGAGAAATTAGTCTGGAACTCCAGGAGAGGTCCTCACTACAGATCTACATGTGTGAGTCATCAGCATGTAAATGATATAATAGTCATGGGGCTGGCAGGGAACACCAGGGAGAGAGTGTAACTAGATCAGAGAAGAGGGTGAAGGACAGCCTTGAATAGGCCAGCATTTACCAGTAGAGAAAACGGGGGCTAAGGATCCTGGAGTGAGGTTCGAGGGAAACCAGAAAAGTAAAGCTTCCCTGGCTCAGTAGAGGAAGATATGTCTAGATGAGGGATTTGGTCAGTTGTGCCCAACATCCCTGAGAGATGGAGTAAGACAAGGGTATAAAAAGAGATAGGACTGGATAACCAAGGACCTACTGTATGGCACAGTATTCCAAATACTCCAATAGAGTTGAATATATACACAATAGTTTTATAGATATATATGTATATCTATATACATATATATAGGGAGAAGGCAATGGCAACCCACTCTAGAACTCTTGCCTGGAAAAGCCCATGGACGGAGGAGGCTGGTAGGCTGCAGTCCATGGGGTTGCTAAGGGTTGGGCATGACTGAACGACTGCACTTTCACTTTTCATTCTCATGAATTGGAGAAGGAAATGGCAACACACTCCAGTGTGCTTGCCTGGAGAATCCCATGGACGGGGGAGCCAAGTGGGCTGCCGTCTATGGGGTCTCAGAGTCGGACACAACTGAAGTGACTTAGCAGCAGCAGCAGCAGCAGCAGCATATACATATACATATAGAGCCACTGTGCTGTACACTGCAAACTAACGTGACACTGTACATCTATTGTGCTGTTGTTGTTTAGTCGCTAAGTCATAGCCAACTCTTTGTGACTCCGTGGACTGCAGCCCACCAGGCTCTACTGTCCATGGGATTTTCCAGGCAAGAATACTGGAGAGGGTTGCCATTTCCTTCTCCAGAGGATCTTCCTGACGCAGGGATTGAATCCATGTCTCTTGCACTGGCAGGCAGATTCTTTACCACTGAGCCACCAAGGAAGCCCACAAATCAAATACATGTCAATGAAACATTTTAAATGATAAAAAAAAAGAGATAGGAACAGAGGATTTGACAATATATACGTCATTGTGGTACTATGACCAAAACAGTTTTGGACTTAAGCCTGACTGGAGTATAGGGAGGGAAGGGTGAGAATGTGCAGTTAGTTGGCAAAAGTATATAGTTTCTAAGAAGTTTTGCTGAGAGGCTAGATCATCTATGTTTTTGTTTTTTTCTGTATATTTGCATATAGAATTTGTATATTTGTATATAAGTTTGTATATTCTTATTTTCCAAGAATGAACATTTAATACTTCTGTTTTGTTATTATTAGATTGCAGATAGTACTCCCCTGTTTATAAGAGAAGGACAAACTCCTCAGCAGAACACTGCAAATCCTCGTCTTCCCTCCTCTGTGATCTTTCCAACCTCAGGCTTGCTTTCTCCACAATCACTGATCTCCCATAGGCTGTAGTCACTCTTGCTGGCTTCCATCATGAATCAGTCTGGTGCCAGCATATGATCCAGCAGTCCCACTCCTGGGCACATACCCAGACAAAACTGTGGTTCAAAAAGATACATGCACCCCTATTTATGACAGCCCAGATATGGAAACAATTTAAACACCCATCTACAAATGAATGGATAAAGAAGACATGGTATGTGTATATAATGGATCACTCAGCTATAAAAAGAATGAAATAATGCCATTTGCAGTAACATGGATAGACCTAGAGATTATCATTCTAAGTGAAATAAGTCAGAAAGAGAAAGAGAGAGAGAGAGAGAAAGATCAATACCATATAATATCACAAATACCATACAATATCACTTATATGTGGAAGCTAAAATATGACACAAATGAAATAGAAACAGACTCACAGAGAATAGACTTGTGGTTGCTATGCAGGAGGGCAAGGGGAGGGAAGTATTGGGAGTTCAGGATTAGCAGATGCAGACTGTTATATATAGTATGGATAAACAGTGAAGTCCAACTGTATAACACAGGGAACTGTATTCAATATCTTGTGATAAAGCATAATGGAAAAGAATAGGAAAAAGAATATATATGTGTAACAGCATCACTTTGCCATATAGCAGAAATCTACACAACATAGTAAATCAAATATATTTCAATGAAATTTCTAGAAAAAGGAAAAAAAAAGTTTGATGCTGGACATTAGCTGTGGCTCCTATTTGTCTCAGAATCCCTAAGACACCCCACTAGCCACCCCACTCCACACACGGCCAGGGTCATTTGTTTAGACACGTACCACTCACCCAGTTTCACTCACGCATCAGTCCCACAGTTGCAGACAAAAGTCCTTTTCTGCTTTCCACTTCCCGGCTCTTAGAATGGCAGGATGGGATAACTAGTAGGGAAAAGAATAGGGCCTCAAAGTCAGAGGGACGTGGGTTCCTTCCCTTATCTGCCACTCACTNTCTTCCTGGAGATTTTTGTCGTTCTGGAAACGAGCCTTTTTCAGTTGTAGGCCTCGACCAGTCTCCCCACTTTCTCTCTCAGCAGTGCCCCCAAATCCGAGCTCTTTTTCGGCCCAGGTCTTTTACACCGGGGAGCCTCGCTCTCGGTGCCTCTGGGTGTGGAGTGGGGGTGGGGCTAGCCAGGGCCCCAGGCGCTCTCTGGGGGAGAATTGAGTTTCTGAAATGCTCGAGATTTCGGGATTGGCTCCTGCCCTGGGCCTCAGTTAGGATTTGAGACGAAGGGGTGGGTGGGCGGGGGTGGAGGGTGTCCAGATCTGTGAGTCAATGACGGTACGTTGCTCAATTACATACTTGAAATTTCTTAGTGGGAACACATTTTGGGGAAAATGTTTTGACATTATGTTTCTGTGGGACGACCTGCTCATACTCTCTTTCTGGTTAATCCTGAGAGCGAAGGAGAGGATGGTGGGTTGCCATCACAATCTTTTCAGAGCCGTTGCAGATGAACTCCAATATAACTCGAAGTTTCCTAGCCTCAAACTGGAGTAGGGAGCAGACGGCAGCTCGTTTAGTTGAGTACCTGTCTGTCAGAGGCAGGACCTTAGCTTTCCGCTTATTTGCCCAAGAAGTGAGTTAACCCTTGTGGAAGACTGTCATTTCTTGGCAAGTCCTAGCATTCAAAGCTTGCTGTTGTTCAGTCACCCAAGTCGTGTCCGACTCTGCAACTTCAGGATGCCAGGCTCCTCTGTCCTCTGTCTCCTGGAGTTTGCTCAAATTCATGTCCATTAAGTCAGTGATGCTGGGGCTTCCCAGGTGGCTCGGTGGTAAAGAGTCTGCCTGCCAATGCGGGAGACGCAGATGTGTGATTTCTCTAAATATAGGTAATTCCACTACATTACCTGAGTGGGGAAGACCCCCTGGAGGAGGAAATGGTAACCTGCTCCAGTATTCTTACCTGGAAAATTCCATGGACTGAGGAGCCTGGTTGTAACCTCATGGGCTACAGTCCATGCCGTAGCAGAGCTGGACAGGACTGAACAACTAAGCGTGCACAAATTGGTGATGCTATCTTACCGTCTCATTCTCTGCCACCGCTTCTTTTGCCTTTAGACTTTCCCAGCATCAGGGTCTTTCTGATGAGTTGACTCTGCATCAGGTGGCCAAAGGTGCTGGAGCTTCAGGTTCAGCAGCTCACCTTTTGATGAATATTCAAGGTTGATTTCCTTTAAGCTGGAGGGTTATTAATTCAGGGGCGGTCTTCTCATTTGGGTGAAGTATTGCCCCAGGACTTCTAAATTTACTCACTCCTTGTTCAGAGGATGGAACCTAGATCCACAAATTTACCCTCCCGTAAGCCAGAGGATGAAAGCTAGGACTGGAACCTTATTGGCCTGGAATGGGGAGTGGTCATCCCTTTAGTTCCCAGATTGTAAAGGGAATTACCCAGGATATGTAGAAATGAGTTCTAATCTCTGTGGTTTATTAACCACAGGACCCTGAGCAAGTCACTGTGCTTCTTTGGACCGCCAACTTTTTTTTTTTTTAATTTGTAAAACAAGAATGATAAACCTCAAGTTTCTCCACTTTGGGAAGTTGTGATGATTAAGCACAACAATGTAAAAAGTTCTTTATTGTGAGATTCTCTGCACCTGCAGTTACCTTTCAGCGAGTGAAGTGCCTCAGGGACAGTTGGGTGTAGTTCCTCTAAATTACCAGTGGGGGCAGAATTGAGTCAGGCCTTAACTCAGCAGTTGCGGAAGCTGGAGTTTCAGTTCAGTTCAGTCGTCAGTTGTGTCTGACTCTTTGCGACTCCATGAATCTCAGCACGCCAGGCCTCCCTGTCCATCACCAACTCCCAGAGTTTACCCAAACTCATGTTCATCGAGTCGGTGATGCCATCCAACCATCTCATCCTCTGTCGTCCCCTTCTCCTCTGCCCCCAATCCCTCCCAGCATCAGGGTCTTTTCCAATGAGTCAACTCTTCTCATGAAGTGGCCAAAGTACTCTCCTCTTTCATCAAGAGGCTTTTTAGTTCCTCTTCACTTTCTGCCATAAGGGTGGTGTCATCTGTATAACTGAGGTTATTGATATTTCTCTCGGCAATCTTGATTCCAGCTTGTGCTTCTTCTAGCCCAGCGTTTCTCATGATGTACTCTTCATATAAGTTAAATAAGCAGGGTGACAATATACAGCCTTGACGTATTCCTTTTCCTGTTTGGAACCAGTCTGTTGTTCAGTCTCTCAGATTAGGTGAGCAGTAAAAAAGTTGGAGAAAAAAAAATGAGAGTGAAAAGTTTGGCTTAAAACTCAACATTCAGAAAACTAAGATCATGGCATCCATTCCCATCACTTCATGGCAAGTAGATGGGGAAACAATAGAAACAGTGAGAGACTTTATTTTCTTGGGTTCCAAAATCACTGCAGATGGTGACTGCAGCCATCAAATTAAAAGACACTTGCTCCTTGGAAAAAAAGCTATGACCAACCTAGACAGCATATTAAAAAGCAGAGACATTACTTTGCCAACAAAGGTCCATCTAGTCAAAGCTATGATTTTTCCAGTAGTAGTGTATGGATATGAGAGTTGGACTATAAAGAAAGCTGAGTGCTGAAGAATTGATGCTTTTGAACTGTGGTGTTGGAGAAGACTCTTGAGAGTCTCTTAGACTGCAAGGAGTTCCAACCAGTCAATCCTAAAGGATATCAGTCCTGAATATAAATTGGAAGAACTGATGCTGAAGCTGAAACTGCAATACTTTGGCCACCTGATACAAAACTGACTCATTGGAAAAGACCCTGATGCTGGGAAAGATTGAAGGCAGGAGGAGAAGGGGACGACAGAGGATGAGATAGTTGGATGGCATCACCTACTCGATGGACATGAGTTTGAGCAAGCTCTGGGAGTTGGTGATGGAAGGGAAGCCTAGCATGCTATAGTTCATGGGGTCACAAAGAGTTGAACATGACTGAGCAACCTAACTGAACTGAACTTAGGTGAGCAAAGCTGTTTGATTCCAGCTACATTTGGGAAATAGGAAGAGAATCAGAAAGAATATTTTGTAAACATCTTTTAAACCATGTCTCTTACATCTCCAGCAATGGCAGGAAGGTTCTTTATCACTAGTGCCACCTGGAAACANGAACATGACTGAGCAACCTAACTGAACTGAACTTAGGTGAGCAAAGCTGTTTGATTCCAGCTACATTTGGGAAATAGGAAGAGAATCAGAAAGAATATTTTGTAAACATCTTTTAAACCATGTCTCTTACATCTCCAGCAATGGCAGGAAGGTTCTTTATCACTAGTGCCACCTGGAAACATAGAGCAGTGACTCTTAAACTCTTAAAAGTTGATCCTTAAAGGAAGAATTAGGAGAGAAGGTTGAAGCTTGAATTTTAGAGTTTTTTGAAAAGGCCTTGATTTGAACTCTTCTGAAATCTCTATCATTTTATATATTCTGGGTTGTAGTCTGAGGCAGGGGAAAGTTTAGGTTCATCTGCCCCAAACTAGCTCCATGGGAATCACTTGTCTCCTGATAGACAAGTCCAGTGTTTTGTGCTGTTAGGAGGGTAAGGGTTATTTGCTCACTTTTGCTGATTTGACAGTTTGAAACTCAAGAGCAAACACATATCGCATCTACTGTGTACCAGGCAGCTTTAAGCTGTTTACATCTGTTACTAGCATTTATTCTTTACAGCTGCTCATTAACATTCACAGCAACACCATGAAGTAGATACTATTATCAGCTTCGCTGTTTTACTGGTAAGCAATTGAGGCACAGGTGACTTGTTCAAGGTCACTAACTTTTTTGTGAGAGTAGGAAATTGAAGCCAAGCCAGTTGGGTTCCAGAGGCCCTTGCTCATGACCACACTCCCTGCCTCTGGGACCATTAGAAGACTCCATCCTGGTCTATGTCTGTGTTCACTTTTGGATGCTGGCAGCACGTTCATCCGGCACGTCCAGGAATGCAGCTAACACTCCTCTTGGTCAGATTAATGGCACCAGTACTCTCTGACTTTTCTGGTTGGATCCCTGGACTCATGTAATTGAATTTCCTTTCTGATTGCTATACCTTTGTCAGCTGATCTCTGGGTTGCTTCAGAGGCCTCGTGGGGTTTGTTTCTAGTCTCTTTCTAGAGTTGGACTCGATCATTTCAGAAGCCTTTTAAGCCCTTGTACTATCACTTTATATGTGGAATCTAAAATATGACAGAAATGGACTTGTGAAACAAACAGACTCACAGACAGAAAACGGACTTATGGTTACCAAAGGGGAGAAGGGGTGGGGAAGAGTAAGTGAGGAGTTTGTGGTTAGCAGATACAAGCTATATATGAAATAGATAAACAAGGTCCTATTGTATAGCATAGGAACCATATTCAATATTCTATAATAGGGCTTGTCTGGTAGCTCAGTGGTAAAGAATCCACCTGCCAATGTAGAGGACATGGGTTTGCTCCCCGATCCCCGAAGATCCCACATGTGGCGGAGCAACTAGGCTCATTCACCACAACTATTGAGCCTGTGCTCTAGAGCCCGGGAGCCGCAACTGCTGAGCCCCTGTGCTGCAGCTCCAGAAGCCTGCACAGCCTAGAGCCTGTGCTCCCCCACAGGAGAAGCCACAGCGATGAGAAGGCCACATGCTGCTCCGGGAAACTGGAGAAAAACCTGTGCAGGATCAAACAGCCAGCATGACCAAAAATAAATGAATAAATAAAAAAAAAATGCTTTAAACAATATCCTATAATAAACCACAAAGGAAGAGAATATGAAAAAGCATATATATTTATCTGAATTACGTCTCTGTATCCCAGAAACTAACACAACATTGTAAATCAATTATACTTAAAAGACTGCGCGCTGATTGCCTCTGACCCCAGCTCCCACATCAGCCTCATCTGCTCTATCTTCCATTCCCCAGAGACTTGCATCACCATTCCTCTTAAGTGTCACACCTGTTCACACTAGGTGCTTTTGTGTCATCCCATTGTACACTGGAGTTGGTAGTTTCAGGGAATGGAGAATCCCAGCTGTTCACCTTTATAGCCCGTTTGTAGCTACTCGTGAGGTGCTCAGTGAATGCAAGAATGAAGGAGTAGACCTTTCTGGAAAAAGAGCCTGAGTAACTGCTGCAGGAAGGGGAGGAGGGTGAGAGGCAGCTGGGGGAAGTGCTGGCCCTGGACTGAAGGGGGAGTGGATGGGTGGACCATTCCCTGATCAAGGCCTGAGGCACGGTGTGAGGCGGATCCCAAGAAAGGGTGGCCCAGAGAGCTGGAAGGAGAAAGGCAAGTGTTTCCTGTCTTCTAGCAGTCAAAGGTTTTTGTCCTGTCTGGAGACTTAGAGGATTCTTTTAATTACTTGAACTATAATTAATATACAGGATACAGGGTTTTTTGGTCTCCTAAGGATGAGAATCAGGATTTACCATGGAAGTGAAATGAAGAATGCGTACCTTTAGTTTAGTCATTAACCAGTTGTTTTAATACGCATAGACTGGTGACACACAGTCTTGGAATACAGATAGTTAATTGAGGCACTTCACTAGATTAATGAAGGGTAGCTTTCAATTCTGAACTTAATGAGAGGGGGAAATATCTTGGAAGCAGAAAGGTTTAACAGAACCCCCGAGAGATAAGTGTTTCATGTGTTTTGAGAACGTGCTGTGTGTACAAGGCCCTCTAGATAGTGTGTCGAAAATTGAGACTAAGACACCTTTCAGCTCTCTGGTGAGATAAGCCTCCAGGAATAGATACTTTACATCTGCTGAAGGATTGTGGCAGTTATTCCCATGGGATGGGGAGTTCTCTGGTAGTTTTTGAGCACCTACTCTATGTCATTAATCTTCAGATAGGGGGTGAAAGTGTGGGAGTAAAAGGATTGATTAAACTTTAATGGCTCAGCAGTAAAGAATCTGCTTGCAAAGCAAGAGACACAGGAGATGTGAGTTCGACCCCTGGGTTGGGAAGATCCCCTGGAGAAGGGAATGGCAACCCACTCCAGTATTCTTGCCTGGAGAATCCTGTAATCTTGGAGTCAGACAGGACTGAAACAACTTAGCACAGGCACACACGAGATTATTTTTGGCTGCGTTAACTGACATTGACAGATAGGTACAATTTGGCCCATTGGTTCAACTTTAAGTTAGTACTTACTATCTTAACACTAAGCCCCTTTCCTGCTCAGAAGACAATTGATGCTAACAGGAAGGTTTTGTAGCTTTTTTAAATATGCTTTTTAAATCTATTTAAATTTTTTTGGAAAAACTTTTACAATGTTATTTTGTAGGTTTTACTCATCATCCATTTGTTTTGTATTGTCAAATTTCTATTTCAGAAAGTGGCCAAGAAGCACTTTTTTCTTTACCCCTGAATGAATTAATATTCTCTCTGAGCCTCCTCAGACAAAGCCAATATATATTTTTATGTATCACTTTTCAAAGTTGAACTTTTCTATCACCCTGAAGAGTTTGAAGGCAGGCAGGGGCCATTTTCCAGGGGGGCCTCAAAACAGCACAAGCCCTAACAGTTTTCTCAACAACTAGCAGCCTTAGTAAGAAGATCTGGTACATTAAAAGAACTCAGGAACCCCAGAAAACTGGCTTCCTTTGTTCAGATACTTCCGGTTTAAAAGATGATTGCTAATAACTGGTTCCTCTTTATCACTGTTAAGTTTTGAAGTCAGCAAGTTTGGTTTGTTTTCCAACACTGCATGTTATCTGTCTTTGACTTTCCAAAGCAGTTGGGTTGGAGACCTGGCAAAGCAAATCAGAGATCATTGGCTGTGAGTTAATATCTCACACCATAGATCACAGTTGGCTATTTCTGCCTACTTTTAAAGCAATTCTCTCAGCCTCAGTGCTGTTGACATTTTGGGCTGGATAATCTTGTGAGGGGCTACCTGCTGCTGCCGCTAGTCTATCATAAAGAGCGAGAATTTTTCTCCTAGTCCAATTTACAGGGGCAAAGACTGTGTTTTTTGTTTATTTGTTTTTAAACTACTCCTTTAGAGCAATGGTTTTCAACTATTAGTGATTTTGTCCCCCAGGTGTACTTTGATGGTGTCTGGAGACATTTTTGGTCGTCATAAGCAGGTGGATGAAGATGTGTTATTGCATCTAGTAAGCAGAGGCAAAGGATGATGCTAAACATCCTACAATGCCCAGGACAGGTTCCCCTCACCCGCAAAAAAAAAAAAAAAGAAAGAAAGAAAGAAAATTCTGACCTTAAATATCTGTGGATTGAGAAGCTCCATCAATAGAAGTTGCATCAAATAGAGCAGTCTATCCCCCATTTTCGTATTATAGTGTGTCGCCAAATGGTCATTACTAAGTAGTAGCTGTGATGAGGACCATAGTTCTTTGGTCTCAGTGTCCCATGTCGTGGGATACTCATGGGGGAAGGTGGCCTTTCACAAAGGGTGAATTTANTCAATAGAAGTTGCATCAAATAGAGCAGTCTATCCCCCATTTTCGTATTATAGTGTGTCGCCAAATGGTCATTACTAAGTAGTAGCTGTGATGAGGACCATAGTTCTTTGGTCTCAGTGTCCCATGTCGTGGGATACTCATGGGGGAAGGTGGCCTTTCACAAAGGGTGAATTTACAGTGAGGTCTGCAAACCTCAATAATTGTCCATGGCCCCTGGCTAAAGTGTGGGTTACCTGAGTTACTGTTTTTCTGTCTTCAACCAGAAAAATGTGGGCAAGGTAAGCACTCCAGAAAGCCATGGGAGAGGAGTTTGCTCAGCTGACCCCAGGAGAATCTCACCCTGACTTTTGTTGGGGTTTCCCTGTAGGCCAGGCATTGCCAGGCTTCTGAGCAAGACAGGCCTGTGACGTGGTGGAGCTACTATTGCTGGGGACAGAGGAAAGGGGCTGTTGGTGCCCCTGAGGGACAGTCCAGCAGTCTGGGAGGGTCTCCATGGTGACAAGTAGGGCCAGGCTTCCTGGGGTTGAATCCTGGCTCCTCACAAACCAGCTGTGTGAACTTGGGCCAGTTATTGAACCTCTCTAGACCTCAGTTTCCTCTACTTGTGAAACGGTGAGTGGATAACACCTTAATAGGTTCTTTGTAAAGATTTAAGAGAGGGAATATATGTGAAGTTCTTAGAGCTGTACCTGCCAGAGTCAACACTCAATGTGTCAGATATTGATGGTGGTGGTTCAGTGACTAAGTTTTGTCCTACTTATTGCTACCCCATGGACTATAGCCCCCCGCCAGGTTCCTCTGTCTGTGGAATTTCCTAGACAGCTGTCAAATATGAGTACATAAAGACATTCTCAGATACCCAACTGTGCTGCCCATCTGGGTGGGAGCAAAAGAGGCCCTGTTTCTAAGAGCTTTCAGGGCAGGTGGGTTCTGGCCCATTTATGTTCTCTGTCTGATGTCAGATTAGAGCAGAGGACAGGGAGGATAGAAAGCTGGAAAATTCCTAAAGGTGAGGAGTAGGAAGCGTCCTCACTGCTCCCTCCAACTCCTAAAACCTTCTCTTTCCCTGGGCAGAGGAGACCCACTTTTGAACTCTTCTAACTTGCTTTCCTCCTGATCCTCTGGGGAGGAGGTAGCAACCCCATTGGGTGGGTGGGTCTTTGGGATACCTGGGCTGTTTTGGTGTGCCTTAGTTGAAGCGTCCTCCTTGGGAAATCATGAGAGACACAGTTGCACTGAATAGTCATAGCATTAGTTCAAACCTCTTTTCCTTGTAGAAGCCTGGTCCCCTTTCCATTGGTACCTCCCCTGGAGGGCAGAATTGCAGAGGTTCCCAGGGCAGTTGCTGAGGCCACGTATGCTGAAGTTGGCTTGTGAGATGCTTGCTCACATTTCCTCACATCAGCCGCAGACTCTGTCTTCCCACTGGGGGAACCACTTGAGGTGCCTTGTGCTGTTGAGTCATAGAGCTGGGTCATAGTAGGTTTCAGCTGCGTTGACCCTGGAGTTTCAATGAAATGAATGGTCATTCTCCCTTTTTTGTTTTTTTGGCACATTGAGTGTAGAGTCTGGCCATGTTGGTTCTCAGCAGAGAGCTCTTTGCCCTTCATATGTAGATTTTGGGCTGTCCAGTTTGGCTTCTTCTGACACTAGGGTGCCTGGGGTTCTTGACAAAGCCAGAGAGGACACTCTGTGTGGGACCCACACTCTACTTGTCTCATGCTGTGCAGCCTTTGTCTTGCCTAGATTGTCATGGCTAGAAAATCTCCTTTTCCCCGGAAGTGTCATGCTTTTTGCATTTTTGTCTGTGGATCTCTAAGCACTTCCTTAATAGTCCTTCCCTGGAGCAGCGTTGTTGTCGTTGTTCAGTCGCCCGGTCATGTGTGACTCTTTGGGACTCCATGGGGCACGCCAGGCCCCCCTTTCCTCACCATCTCCCTAAGTGTGCCCAAGTTCTTGTCCATTGCATCAGTAATGCCATCCAGCCATCTCATCCTCTGATGCCCTCTTCTGCTGTCAATCTTTCCCAGCAGCAGGGACTTTTCCAATGAGTTGGCTATTCACATCAGATGACCAAAATACTGGAGCTTCAGTTTTAGCATCAGTCCTTCCAGTGAGTATTCAGGGTTGATTTTCTTTTAAAATCGGAGATTTTGTTTGACTGGTTTGATCTTCTTGCTGTCCTAGGGACTCTCAAGTGTCTTCTCCAGCACCACAGTTCGAAGGCATCAATTCTTTGGCACTCTGCCTTCTTTATGGTCCAGCTCTCACAACTGTACCTGACCACTGGGAAGACTATAGCCTTGACTATATGGACCGTTGTTGGCAGAGTAATCTTGGAGTTAATGAAGAGAGTGAGTTAGGTCTGAGGACCTGGCTTTGGGAAACCTTGGTACCTACCCACCCAGCCTACTTCTCTCTCCTCAGCTTAGCGGGCCTGTCCTGGAGGCTTGGATATGGTCTGTGTTCTTGGAAGGCTTTATTCCAAACTTCTTCCTTCTGGCATCTCCATATTGTCTGATAAAGGAATGAAGCCAGATAAGCTATTGAACAGCTTTAATTTGGACTAAATAAGGGAGTTTAAAGCTGTCACTTTTCCTTTTTCCCATTTGAAGGACTTCTTCCTCCCAAATTTTCCTGTTTCAACCCCTTCTAATGAAGTCTTCCAGCCATTCCCATCAGTTTGGTTTTCCCCTCAATTCCCAAAGGCCTTAAAATAGCAAACGTGCACCACTTACTAAGTGCTAGACTCTGTCTAGGAACTTGACCACAACTCAGGCCACCTCAGGCAGCCTCCAGGATAGCCATTATTGCTGCCTATGAGTCAGAGGAAGACACCAAGACACAGAAAGGGCAGTGCCTTGCTCAAGGGCAAGCCAGCATTCACACCCAGGCGGTCTGATTCCAGAGCCCTGGCCTCTGGCCCCAGCATGGGGCTGCCTGGGACAACTAGGGACGGCCAATTGTCTTTCAGTTTCATGGGGTTATGAAGCTGGTGTCCATTGAAAGAGACCTTTGAGCTCATTTGCCAAAACCCTTCATTTTACGGGTGAGGAAAGCAGGTGTCTTGTACTAAGGGACCAGCCAGGAACCCAGTTCCATGCCCTGCTCCATCCTGTTTCCTTTCAGCACGGTTGGTGTAGTGTGAGCTCTTCCCGTCGTTCAGATATGGGCCCCCCAAGAACCACAAGCAGAATTTGCTCTGTGGCCTATTCCTATGATAACCCTGTAATTTTTCTGTCAAAACTGTATCACTTGAGAGTAAAAGGGGACATTGTTAACAGGTATGCCGCTACCACACCAGGCGGATTATCCTGGGCAAACTGGGATGTGTGGTTGCCCTGCTTATGGTGGGTGTGACGAGGGTGGGTGGGAAGGTCTGGGGCTGGACATGGTACAAAGGGACAGACCCAGAGGGGTTTGATCCAGCAGGTGACAGTGGGCAGCACACAGGAATGGGAAGTTTAGATCCCCTCGAGGGAATTTGGGCTCAGGCACAGAGTCTGGTCCCTGGTATAGGGCTGTCCAGAGGAGGCAGAGTAAGGGATCTGGGGGACAGGCCAGGGCAGCCAGGTAGATGGAGAGGAAGCCCTGCGGCCAGGATCACATGCAGCGCGGGCCCAGGCCTGAAGAACAAGGCCAGGCTCTGAGCATCGGGGCAGTCTGTGGTGGCCAGCACTGTTACTCTCTCACTCTGCTCCTCGGTGTCCCCTTTGCCCCTCTGTGTCCCCATAACAGATGTGTCTGGGGCGCCTGCTGTATCTCAATACTGAAATAACGCTGGCGTCACAAATATGAAGTTGGGAACCTGCAGTCAGTGCCTTCAGTCCTCTGGGACCAGTGACAGCAAGAGACGCTTTTTAGTCAAAAGTTAGTGTAACCAGCTAGGAACTTGGGGAAAATATCTGTGGAGAGGCCATTTGTATTGGGTCCCTGAAGAACAACTGGGAATTTGTTAGGCCAGAGTAGGAGAACATTCCAGGTACGGGGTCAACACACATCTCTAACCTTTTCAAGAAAAAAATAAAACAAAACTCAGAATTGTACTGATGCGTGCGATTTAAGTGACTGTGAATCTATATCTTATTGTAGTGAAAGAAACTGCTTACTCTCTGTCCTGACTGCCTCAGTTTGTAATTGTTGACATATTTGCCTCCTACTGATAGTCTGAGCATTTGCAGGCAGAAGGACTTCCTTTATCCTGGTATCCTAAGTGCCTGGCACACTCAATTTAGCAGTCAGTATGTGTGGGAAAAAAAACCGTTGCAGGGTCATGCATACCTGGGACATGTTATTTCTTCGAACTGATGTCCTATAGTCTGAGGATAGGAGGGTCTCAGGACAGGGATCCAAAGGCCTGTCTCCTGGCCCCCTGACAGGTGCTGTTGCCTGCAGTCTGTCTGGCTGTAACTTGATGCAGCTGAGAGCAAGAACTGGAAGAACAGGAAACCCTGTGGCTTACGCACAGCAGGATCCTGGAGGAGTGGCCTGTGAGCCTGGCTCCACACTCACCCTGCCCTCCAGGCTGTGAGTGTGTCAGCCGCCATCTCCCGGAGGTGGCATGATGACCCTCGTGGGGGTCTGCTTTGTCCCATCTGAAAAAAGTGTCAAGGCAGATCTGTAGCGTTTGGTTAGCTGCATTTCAGAGGACAGGAGCCTTGAAGAATCCAGAATCTACGGTGTCTTTCCCTCCCCAACTCATCCTTTTTTTTTTTTCTGTTATCTTATCGGGAACATCTGGCCTTGGCTTGGCAACTTTACAGGATAAACCTGCTGCTCTTTGTACAAACTTGGTCCTCCCAGGAGGAGTCTGTGGAGACATTAATGAGGTCACAGATAGCAGTTACCTAGCTTTCCCTGGATGAGTGTACACCTGTGCCCCAGGTCAGGGCATTCATCTGGCCTGGATGTTACCGGACCTGTTAGGAACTTGACCTATAATTTGGGGAAGCTTCTTCAGACCTTGGTTTCCTTGTCAATGATTTGCAGTAAAACACTGGCAAAGGAATAATGTGAAAACATGAAATTCTTTTGAAGCTAAGTTGCAAGCATATATTAGCACATAGAATCACCGGAAGGCTTTGTGTGGCTGCATTTAGGTTATGGCTTTCCCCTCCGATTTGACCTCTTTGGCCCTACCATGTGCCAAAGACTAGGACCTAGTCAGTACCTTGTCATTTTTCCTTCCTTTATTTTTAAAGTAAAGTATAATTTGCATAGAGAACTGAGAACACTAAGTAACCACCACCTAGATCCAGTAACAAATTATTACCAGCAATAGCAAGCGTGCGCGTGTGTGTGTGTGTGTGTGTGTGTGTGCGCGTGCGCGCGCGCGCGCGCTAAGTCACCTCAGTCATGTTGGGCTCTTTGCAACCCTATGGACTGTACCAGGCTCCTCTGTCCATGGGATTCTCCAGGCAAGAATACTGGAGCGGGTTGCCATTTCCTTCTCCAAGGGATATTCCCGACCCAGGGATTGAACCCGCATCTCGTGTGTCTCCTGCATTGGCAGGCAGGTTCTTTACCACTAGCACCACCTAGGAATCCCTAATAACAACTACATGTACTCCATGCTAAGTTGCTTTAGCTGTATCCAACTGTGCAATGGTATGGACTGTAGCCCACCAGGCTCCTCTGTCCATGCAATTCTCCAGGCAAGAATGCTAGAGTGGGTTGCCATGCCCTCCTCCATCTTCCCAAGCTAGGGATCGGACCCAGGGTTTGAACCGGAGTTTCTTACGTCTCCTGCATTGGCAGACAGGCTCTTTACCAGTAGCGGCAGCTGGGAAGTCCCAACAGCAAGTATACCCCCCACTAAATGTAATCACCATCCTGACTTCTACTGGCGTAGATCTGTCTCTGTATTTATTATAGATGGACTCATATGATCTGTCCCCTTCTGTATCTGGCTCTTTTAGGCAACCTTATACTGTGAGATTCATCTCCGTAGGCAGGTAGTGACAGGTGGTGCATTCTCATCGCTGTAGAGTACCCTGCCCCTGCCCCTCTGACCCTGTTTTAACTGTAGTTGAGTTAAAGTAGATGAAACTAGCCAAAGTCCTTCACTTCAAGAGGGTGTGCTCCTTCCTAAGTTTCTTCCTAGGAGAAAGGGCCTGGAGTCTGCCCTTACATATTATTTAATATATACACACCTGCTTGTATCTTTGGGACAAATACAAAAGTGCCAGGAAAAGTGTCAGTCAGTTGGTTTGCTTGGGGGCTAGAAGAATCTAAAACATAGAAATTAGCTAGTGTTCATTTAGCAGCTCTTGGAGAGGGGGTTCAGGCACTAAATCAGAAATACCCAAAGACTGGAGAAGGCACTTTGGCAGTACAGCAGTACCTCAGGGTGTCCCTGTGTCCTCGGGCCAGCTATGCTTGTGGAGTTGCTTTCTTATCCAGTGTGGTCACTTGAATTTGCCCTTCTACCAGGAGGGTGTATCCTGTAGGAATGACTGATGAGCATTTGTTTGTTCATGTATTATTTATTTTCTGCCTGCTTACTAAAAGGATTAGATGATATGGTGTAACTTTCACTGAAAGGACTTATAGAATAAGAGTCATGGAACAGGCAGGAATGATTAAAACTTAGTTCATTAAAGTTGAGTACAGAGCCCTGAGCTTCCTGATAGCCAAAGCAAAAACAAACAAACAAACAAACAAAAAACAAAAAAACCCACCGCCACAACAACCAAAACTGACTCTTCTTGAGTCAGTTTTAATTTCATTGGCCTGTATCAGGAAGTACAGTGACTCTGGGCAGCAAGACTTTTTCCTGACACTAAATTCCCTGTAGGGAATGACTGGCCAGTGAACAACACAGCAATTTCATGCAATGGGATGATCTTTATGATTCTCCCTTCCTGTGACTCCTTGATTAGAGGTAACTAGGATTAAGTCCAGAGAAGGCAGTGGCACCCCACTCCAGTACTCTTGCCTGGTAAATCCCATTGACGGAGGAGCCTGGTAGGCTGCAGTCCATGGGGTCGCTAGGAGTCGGACAAGAGTGAGCGATTTCACTTTTCACTTTCACTTTTATGCATTGGAGAAGGAAATGGCAACCCATTCCAGTGTTCTTGCCTGGAGAATCCCAGGGACGGCAGAGCCTGGTGGGCTGCTGTCTGTGGGGTCACACAGAGTCGGAAACTGATGCGACTTAGCAGCAGCAGTCCAGAAGCAATCTCCTCTGAATGCTAGTCTCACAGGCCACTTGCTCATACCTGTGATACTTCACATGGGTCATTTTACATTAACACCCATCGTCCATTCATTTCAGAAACACTGAGTCTACAATGAGTTGAGTTCTGTTCTATATCTTATAAAGTCCTAGAGAACAGGAATCTTGATTTCTTTAAAAAAATTTAAAAACGTTTGTGTGTGTGTGTGCATCAGTTGAACCTTGAACAACATGGGTTTGAACTGTACGGGTCCACTTATGTGTGGGTTTTTTCAAGAATAATTTGCTATAGTACTATATCACTGCATTATTCACAGCTGGTTGAATCTGTGGATGTGAACTGTATATAAGGAGTGCCAGCTATGGAGGATCAGCACCCCAACCTGTGTGTAGTTCAAAGACCCACTGTATATATATTTAGAGTGTATAACTCAGCAGCGTTAAGCACATCACCTTGTTGTACAACTATCACCACTATCTGTGCAATTGATTTCTTTTAAAATTATATTCTTGTATACTATAGTGCTTTGCATGTAACTGATTTTCAACAAAGGCTTAAAGTGGGAGAAGCTTGGGTCAGGGATTCAGCAATTGAATGATAGAAAAGAAGCTTACAGATTTAGATGTTGAAATTTAAAGTTTCTTCTATACTTTCTTTTGAGACCTTTTAAGGTATTCAAGGTAGGATTTATGGCACTTTATGTAACGAACTGTCAACGTTGGAATATTGTTCTTTTCTGGATGTAAGTAGTTTGATGAGGACCATTTCTTCCCTGGGACCTGTTAGGTTGGCCTCAGGGAAGGTCACTCAGTTGAAACTGGCCTGCGAGATGACAGTGGAACGGTTCCTGAGGATACTTGGGGGTGGGATTGTCATTTACTATTTCTGACACTATAGTAAGGGATCTGAGCGATCCAGATTCTAGTTGCAACTCTGTGACCTTGGTCAAGGCTGTTCCCCGACCTCAGTTTCTGTGAGTTTCCTTTCTGGCTCTCAGCTCCAGGCCTTTCCTTTCTGGGCTTCCTCATACCTAACTGGGGCTGTGTCTGCCACACCTGAGCCATTTCACACTTTGAAGTGGAGCTTCTGCAGCAGTGATCTTCTGCTCCCTCCATTCCTTGCACTGTGGCTATGACACAGCTTCTCCTTTCAGTGCTAGTCTAGAGGAAACTGTGGGTGCTTAAGGAGATGAGCTTTCCATTTGGCTGTGTTGTTCAGTTGCTCAGTCGTGTCCAACTCTTTGTGAACCCATGGANTTTCTTTTCTTTGCTCTGAATAAAATTGAACTCTGGATTCCCTATAGAAAGTGGCGTTTGGGGCTTTCCCTCTTTGTAAAGCCAAGTTCTGCCTAGTTTCTTGTCCAGTTAATTTTAGTTCAGTGACTTTTAAAGTTGGCGTTGTAAATAAAGCATCTTGCAAAAAACCTTCAAAACAAAAGAAAAAGAAACCAGCTATAGGTTTCTCCTGTAGGGTCTCCTGTCCCAGAGCCTTGCTCCTGCTCAGCCAGTCTGACTGTCCCAGACTCACAGATACCATCCCTTTTCATACCACATCACATACCCTCTGCTCTGGATGCCTAGGATGTCCTGGAAGGTAAACAGTGGTGGTAGGACTTGGGCCCAGGATAGGATAGGAATAGGCAAGAATTAGAGAGGCTGAGAACTAGGAGACAGGAGCTACACAATCAAAGAAGCAATGACGATGATAGCAGTAACTGCCGATCGACGGCTTACTGTGGACCTGTATATTCCGTTATAATGTGTTCTGTATTCTGTGTAAGCTCATGAGCCCTGGGAAAGTCAGCATTATGAGCCCCGTTCTGCAGGCGAGGTGACATGCTCAGAGAGTCCATGCAGATGCTGAAGCAGCTGAGCCGGAATTCAAAACAAAGCCTGCTGCTGCTCGGTGTGAGCAGCTCATGCAGAGTGAGGAGGTGGGCACTAGGGAAGGGGTCCATTCACTGTCTCAAGGGGTCACCTTACAATTTAGCTCCAGGCGTCATGATGCTGGCCCTGTCTCAGAGATATTGGACTCTAGAAGGACTGGAGTCTTTGGCTGTGTTAGTTGTGATTATGCGTGTTTGTGGAGGGGCATCAGGCAGGAGAGAGGAAGAGGAATGTCTGATCCGGCGGAGTCTGAAAAGAATGACATTCCTTCTTGGGAATAGATTTATCAGCAGTACTTTATTATTTGTGATTTCCCTACAGTCCATCAGCAAATACTGCAAAACCACCATTCCTGATGGAGCTGTCCCCTCCTCCAGTGAATCCGGCTGGGCTAGCCTTGAATCGTGACCAACCAGGGGCAGCCTCGGCAGCCTCAATCCCCCACGGTCGCCGATTCAGCAGATTCATGTATCCTGGGCTGCAGAATGCTGAGGCAGGCGATTCATCTTTGATTTTCCTTTTCATCCCCCATGAGAGCCTCACATAGTTCTCCCTACAGACTGGCTGACGTCCCACTACCAGGGGAGGCTCAGAACTGGTATGCCTGGAAAAGTCAGCCATGGCCATAAGAGGGGCAGTCTCTCCAGATGGGGTTGAGGTTGTCCTAGTTATCCAGCAGCGGTGGCTAAAGGGCTGGGGGACCGCTAGATGCCATGGAAGGGACAGAAAATCGTTACTCCCTGAGGAGGGGTGCTGAAGTCACTGGCAAAGATTCTGGTGGCTTTTCTTAGACAGATTTCTTCAGTCTCACCCTAGGACGTTGCTTTTACTTTTTTTCAGTCTGAGAGGCAGCCCTGACGCTGCGCCTGGGAGACTCAAGTGTGAGTGTCAGGCTGTGTTTGCCAAGAGCCTGGATGGAAGGGTTCTAGTCCTTACTGAGTGCGTTCTGAGTTCTTGGGATTGTGCTGGGTACTTGAGGCGTGTTACTTGGTTTTCCCCTCACCTTAGCCACATCGGGTAGGAAGCTCCTGCTCTGGAGATGGGGCAGCTGAAGCGCAGAGGCTCAGGAGTCTACCATGTCCCCAGAGTGGCTGGAGTTCTGGTGTGGGTAATGTGGGCGCCAGAGCCAGTCTCTTTATGTATTGTTACCAGCAGACCAGGGTTGTGTGGAGGTAAGGCCCATGTAACCCTGGGGGCATGATGTCCACTTCAGGCTGCCCCTCTGGATGCTGGGGCTGTGTTGGTGAGTGCCCTCAAGGAGCTGGGCAGAGGTTGGCTTTGCTCAGGACCAAACACTCCTTGCTGTTGAGAGCATGTGGGTCAGAATAAATCCTCGTTTCTCTTAGTCAGGGTGCTTCCCGGACCCTCTGATCCATTCTCCCTTACTTCAGTGGCAAGTCTCCCATCAGGAGAGGGGCTGAGTATTGACAAACATGCCAATAAGTGAATCCCCACCCCCCCACCTCCGGAATAATCACGNTGTTGAGAGCATGTGGGTCAGAATAAATCCTCGTTTCTCTTAGTCAGGGTGCTTCCCGGACCCTCTGATCCATTCTCCCTTACTTCAGTGGCAAGTCTCCCATCAGGAGAGGGGCTGAGTATTGACAAACATGCCAATAAGTGAATCCCCACCCCCCCACCTCCGGAATAATCACGTATCCTTTCAGAAGGCATGTGGCGGGGCACTGGAAGACTGGTGGAGCAGGCCTGGTTGAGGAGACTGCTCGGGGGACAAGTCCACCTTGTCCCGGTCCTGGCCTGCCCCCTGAGCCCCAGCCCCGGCTCGGGCCTCCATGCCTCTTCAGCACTTCCATTCTGCACCGCACAATGGCGTGTGTCCCCGCAGCCCCTGTTATCGTCTGGAATCTGGATGTTTCCTGTTCTGCTCTGCTAATTTCCTGGAGGGACTGGACTGCGCCTTCCCGTGACACCTGGAGCTCTTGACCCACCTGTGTCTGTGGATTCTCCCTCTCTCCGCTCTCGCCCCCGCTCTGTGTCTTGTCTGAGTGGCCGGACTCTTGTCTCATATACTCTTAGGTCAGCATTCTCTCACACTTGAGTAAGCCTGGGATTTTTTTTGGCAGAGTGCACCTGCTAGACTTATTTACGAGGCCTCTTAACTTATAGTTGGCTGGATCCCATTCCACTCCCTTGTGTGACTCTCATTCCTGCCGAGGGATTTTGCCGTCACTGGGTACAAACATTAAAGACTACGTTTTGTTCAGAGATCACAATTTGGCAAAAGGCCCAGGGGGGCCACAAGCTTGTAGCAGTGTATTAGGTGTCCTGGGGGCATGAAGAACAAAACCAAGGCCTGGTCTCTTGATGGGCCCTGTGAGCTCAGTGGGGACTTGAGTGAAAGCCCTTGGGAAATAGTCAGCTTTTGTGAGGGGGTGGGCACCCCATCATTGGATAGGAAATTGATTCTTCATGTGTATCCTAAAAGTAATACACAAGTGCTTAGCATTAAGAAAAAGAATAAGGCAATACATAAAAGTGTGTAGAAAAAAGTAAGACCCACTTTTTTCACCCAAATCTCATCATCCAGAGATGACCGGTGTTTATGGCAGGATTCTCAGGTTTTAAGTTTTGGTCTCTGTGAAACAGTTGCGCCTTGTCTTTCCTGAACTAATAGTGGCCCTTCTCTCTGCAGAACATGGAGAGTTCCTGGCTCTGGACCTTGGAGGGACCAACTTCCGGGTGCTTTGGGTAAGAGTAACAGACAATGGGCTCCAGAAGGTTGAGATGGAGAACCAGATCTATGCCATCCCCGAGGACATCATGCGAGGCAGTGGCACCCAGGTATGATGGCCTCTGGGGCTCTGGGCCCTACAGGAGCAGACAATGCTCCTTTGCTGTGGTCTTGGAGGGGGGAGACCTTGACTCCCCTCTTTGTCAGGTGATGCCCCTCAATGCCTGGAGGCTAGGTGGGGGCCTCCATCAGGAGAGGTACATGTGGCCAGAGAGCAGATGCACGAGACCCCAGGGCCTGGGTGTGCTTTAGTGGGAGGGATTTTGACTGTCTCATCTGAGCTCTGCTTGCATGCACTGGTGATTGAGGAGTCTGATGTCAGGAGGCTGGGCCGATATACCCGGATACCTATGGTTAGTGGTGTCATTGAATAGCAAGTCAGGAGAATGCATAATTGTGGCTTGGCCCTGCCACCTGTCACGGTGATTGTTCTGACTCACCGTTGTTAGCATAGCAAAACATGAAATGGAACATGCTTCTTAACCTTTTTGGTCATTTGCTCTCCCTCTTTTTGACATTCTAAAACAGAAGAGGTTTTACATACAGGGATGGAAGCCTGTTGGAAAAAAATCCAGCTTTGGGGTGTCTCTTCTACCTGGCGCTGCAGTGGGCTCTGTGTACTTCCACACTGGCCCCAAATCATGCTAAGTCATCCCCACATCTCTGTGACCCCAAATCATGTTTTGTACTCAGCACATACAATAGAAAGAGTGGATGGAGAAGAAATGTGAAATCCAAGTAAGAGTCGTCTCAATAATAGCTAGAAGAGAACAAGCAAGGATGGACTTGCCATCACAATAGTGTCCAAACGTGTGTTGAGCATCTACTGTGTACTCGGTCATGGATCCTTGCTGGGATTCAAAGTCCTGGTCCACCCTTTCAGTTCTTCAGATCCGACTGGGCCACCAAGACACACACATCGGCCCACCGGAAGTAACACATGTTTGTGTGGATTTCCTCCTTTTATCCTCACACTAGCCCTAAGGCTGGGTGCTTCTATTCTGTCCACTTTTAGATGTGGAACTGGGCTTTGAAGGATTGAGTAACTTGGCCTTGGATTACAGGGGAGGGAGGGGCCAGAGGCAAGGGACAAAGCTAGAGCCAAACGACCAGAGCCTGTGTTTGCCCGGCCCTAGGAGGCTCCATCCACTTTTCAGACCCTGTGATGTGGTCTGTGGGAATGGTGCTTCCTGGAATTAGGCAGTATGGTGGCCTAGGGTCTCTACTACCTGCCCCTCCTTCCAGAGTAGAAAGCACTCCCCAAAGGGGCTAGTGCTGACTCTTGGGGGCTCTCCCTCTCAACAGTTCCCTCAGTAGAGCTTCCTACAGAGGGCACTCATTGCCACCACAGCAGAAGTATCTGGTTGGTTGGTGGGTGATGGCCACAGGTTCAGCCATTGTTCTCTGTTTTTCGGTACCCAAGGACAATGGTATCCCCTTTCACCTGCTCTGCACAAGCTTCCTTGGGATGTTCTTCCTGCTCCTACTCTAGCTGCTCTCAGTTCGTGGAGAGGAATCACCAAAGACATTCCTGGATACTCGCACAGCTGTAGGGATCACTCCTGAGTGCTGGCTATTCCTGCCATGTTTATTATACCTAATAGGTACTCAACAAAAGTGTGAATGGAGGAGGTGATATCTAAGTAAGGGGCTTATCTTGCATGGTCATCTCTTGAGCTTTAGAGCTTGGAAGAGGTGGAAACTTCTCCCTTCTAATGCACTGTTCTTCCCACCACAGCAGACCACCTCCTGGGAAGGGAATTTCGGACGATGAGCAGGACACATAGGGGAGAGAGTTTTAGACCCTTTGTGTGTCCTTGGGGATGGCCCTGAGGGAAAAACTGCTTTCCTTGTTTTAATGCTGGGGTTGGGCAAGGGAGTCTCTGGGACTTTAGGATTTGAGCTCCACTGAGGTGGTCACCTGGCTCCAAAATACAGAAACAAAATGTGTTAGACCAACGAANTGAGCAGGACACATAGGGGAGAGAGTTTTAGACCCTTTGTGTGTCCTTGGGGATGGCCCTGAGGGAAAAACTGCTTTCCTTGTTTTAATGCTGGGGTTGGGCAAGGGAGTCTCTGGGACTTTAGGATTTGAGCTCCACTGAGGTGGTCACCTGGCTCCAAAATACAGAAACAAAATGTGTTAGCCCAACGAATCTATGAAACCCATCTGAAAGAAGTTATGACTCGATTGCAATATAAATGCTTCCAGTAGATCTAAAAAAATGCTATATAAAAATGAAACAAAGAAAACTAGAAAATACAGGTGCTCATTCATTCCAAGTAAGGGAAAGAATGCTATCATTGTAAAAACTGTAGAAAACTGGCATGACCCAATGGGATGGGATGGGGAGGGAGGTCGGAGGGGGGTTCAGGATGGGGAACACATGTACACCTGTGGCAGATTCATGTCAATGTATGGCAAAACCAATACAATATTATCAAGTAATTAGCCTCCAATTAAAATAATAATAAATAATATTAATAATATAAATAAATTTATATTAAACTGCAGAAAACACTTGGTAAAAAGATTGGAAGGAAAGTCATAGTGTCTGTTTTGGTGGTAGAATTATTGGTGCTTTTTCCTCCTATATTTTCCTTTTTCTTTCTTGCTTTTTAAGATATTATCTACCAACCTTTAATTATAGGAAAACAAATGAATTTTAAAAATAAAATTTAGTTAAAACCATGACCAAATCACCATACTCAAAACTTGCAAAGGTTTTTGAAGATCTGTGAACCCGTGTAGTATGAGTCCTGGACAAAGTCTGTCTCATGGCCCATGAACTTCCACTTGGGAACAGTGAATCATACATTGTAATAGCAGCCAGTTTAGATTTTTTAGTGTTTTCTGTGAGAAGGGGAGTGAGCAGATTCTCAGACCAATAATGGAAAGAAAGCCTTTCTCCCTTCATAAAATAATGCCCTTTGAGCCTTTTTATGGCAGGAAAGTGTTAGCTCTTTCTTCCAGTATCTTATCCTTAGATCATCAGCTAACAGAAAAGGAGATAGTCTTCCTTCAAAGGAAGCAGATGGTCTCCTCCTCCCACCTTTTAAAGAGCTGCAGGTTCTTCTAACCCAACACTGTCTATAGAAGTTTCCATAGTGGTAGAACTGTCCAGTATCTGCCCTGTACTGTGAGGCAGCCGCTAGCTACTTGTAGTATTGAGCACTTGCAAATGACTAGTGTGACTGAGGAAGTGACTTTTTAAAAAATTCTAATTAATTAAAATAGCTACAGATGGCTAGTGGCTACTGTATTGGGTAACACATTATCTAATGCCTCTTCACGGCCTCTTTCTTCTTTTTTCCTGCCTACCCCTGTTGGTAGTGCAATTGGAAAGAGCAATGATCAGGGCTGGGAGAGGGGAAACCATTTCTCTTTCTTCAAACCCTCCCCCTATCTCTGATGATTGGCCTTATCTCTTTGCACAGCTTCTGTAACTTCCTTTTTTTGGGTCAAACAATTGTACTAAAGATAATTTTGATTCGAGTACCAGGAAGAAGATACTGGGAATTTGTTTAACCCTATTATAAATTGTGTCACTGATCAGCTTGTCAACAGAACAGAACTTGCTAAATATCTATCCAGAAACCCTATTTCCATGTCAAAATCCTTGATCTCTGCTCAAGGGAGTTGGCACTTAGGCACTGGGGATCCTCTTAGTGAGAGAGGCCTGTCATTACCCAGCATGTACCCTTAAGAAAGTTTTTGCTTGGAAATTGAGTGTTTCAGCATTACGTGAGGTTAATTTTACACATGATCAGACAGAGACAGGATCCACTGGGAAGTTCAGTTAGAGCCAGTCCCCTTCTAGAAGGGGCTGGCCTTGTCTTCCTAGATTCTTCCCACTAACTGAGCATACCCCAGACATCTGGGGGACCAGTGTACCTCCTCACCTACACTGTCATCCCAATCCTCTCAGTCCCTTTGTAAATGCAAATACTTTTGGTGGTTTAGTGCTTCAGGATTACTTCGAAGGCTCTACAGCCACCTTCTGATTCAGGAGGTTTAAATTTGGACTTAATGATGATGCTGTGGACTACACTTTGGGAGTCCCTGGACTAGCGGAATCTTCCTTGCTTCTGCCCAGAAAAGAAAATAAAGATTGTTTCCTTTCACCACTGTTAGCTTTTAGATTTTGCCATCTGGTCAACCTGGGTCTTTGAATCTGCTCAGTCTTTTGGACTTTTGCTTACTTTTTGCACCAGAACGTTCCTAGCTTCAGCCTCTGCGGCAAAGGGGTCACCAATTTCTCTTTGAGGATTTTGAATGGGGAAAAAGGAAGCCAAGGGGCTATGGGCTTTGGGACAAATTGAAAGTGGATGATTTCTTAGGCTTACAAGTTTTCTTGGGAGCTTTGGATCCTGCTTACAATAGTTATATTGTGAGGCTGCCCATCCACAAACCCTGTCTATTTTTCAGTGATCTTTGTGAACTCACTTAGGTTCTCATATTGAAGTTAGAAAACAAAGATAATTTCTTGGAGTTTCCCCCAGAAGACTGGTTTTCTAGGATAGAGGAAAGATCTAAAAGTTGCTTTCGTTAAGTTCATTTATAGAATGCCGACAGAGAACGTCCCATCCCCTCCCCCAGTCACAAGAGACCGGGTTGCTAAAATACTTGCTGGCAGTCAGATGGGTCGCCCTTTCTGGTGAGATAATCAGCTGTGCATCCTTGTCAAGGGAGGTTCTGACAGAACCACTAAAGCGTACTCTGTTCCTAGGGCTTGCGATGACTTTCTGATTAGCTTTGGCTGCGACTTTCCCCTGCCTAATGTGGTTATTTTGATAACCCCATTGTGGTTTGGTTAAATGGGCCAAGTGGAAGACAGAATTTAATAATCACTGCTGCTGCTGCTAAGTCACTTCAGTCGTGTCTGACTCTGTGCGACCCCCTAGACGGCAGCCCACCAGGCTCCCCCGTCCCTGAGATTCTCCAGGCAAGAACACTGGAGTGGGTTGCCATTTCCTTCTCCAATGCATGAAAGTGAAAAGTGAAAGTGAAGTCGCTCAGTCGTGTCTGACTCTTCTAACTAGTGTTAAGTCCTTATATGTGTTGACTTATTTAATCCTTTTGGTAACTGGTGAGCAGGTCCAGTTCTCACCCCTATTTTATAGATGAACAAACTAAAATTTCAGAAGGGATACATATCCTGCCTGTACTCAGCCAAGCGAGTTCCTTTCTGAGCCCAAAGACCATGCTCTTAATCTCTATGCCTTTCTGCCTCCCTGCTCATCTTCCTGTGTTGTGTGCCCTTAGCTGTTTGATCACATTGCTGAATGCCTGGCCAACTTCATGGATAAACTACAAATCAAAGATAAGAAGCTCCCTTTGGGTTTTACCTTCTCATTCCCCTGCCTCCAAACAAAACTAGACGAGGTAAGATGAATCCTTCAGACATTTTTGTTGCTTCATTCTTTGACTGGGAGGACTGGCAAGAACTCTGAGCCACTTGCTACTATGGTGATGGAGATTCCTCTGATGGATCGCGTGGGCAATGTTTGAGTATTGGGAGATCTGTCCTTCTAGGAGAGTGTGTGTAGGTGTATGTGAGAGGGATGGTAAAGAGGTATTGGAGAAGTGGGGAGTCTTAGTCACTGTCCCCTCAGATGACTAAATGCAGGCCGACATACACTGAACATTGTCCTTATCCCTCCTAGGGAAACAGGAGTGAGAAATTAGTCAGGGACTCCTTTGTTCTAAAGTGTCATAATAAACATCCTTGCAAGTTTGCAATATTAGGATTCAGGAATCTTATTTTGGCAGTTCTACAGCCTGCTTCTTGGGGACAGTAAATCATTCATTTAGCCTCCTTACTTGGTCCTAACATAGTTTCTCCTTTGTAGGCTAATAAGGAAGACCTGTATAAACTCAGTCATGACTTTAGCCCCATGGCAGAGGTCTCCTAATGATGAGGAGTACAGACTGAGTTTTGTGGGAAATCAATATTTCTTGGTCCTTTTCCAGAGTTTCCTGGTCTCATGGACCAAGGGGTTCAAGTCCAGTGGTGTGGAAGGGAAAGATGTGGTGACTCTGATCCGGAAGGCCATCCAGAGGAGAGGGGTGAGTAGGGGCAGCAGAGGGCGATGCAGGGGCTTGGGGTCTGGAGGCCCTTTGCGTTCTTTTGAGTCCACTCTGAAGTCTTGCCTTGTCTGTCCTCAGATTGGCATGAGCATTTTTTGTGGGTCTTAAGGAGAGGTTTTCTTTTCTTCTTCTCTGTTATGTCACCCCAAAATCTTTGGGGTTTTTTTTCCCCCAATTTTATTGAGAGTTAGCTCTCAATAATGTACAAGTTTAAGGTATGACACATCTATATATTGAATGACAGTTAGCACACCAGTGGTCTTATATATGATCGGATACCTTTGGGGTCTTTAGAGTAGCATGATGGACAACTAATCTTAGCCTTGGTGAAAGAAAAACTCTCATTTTCAAATGAGAGGTTTGGGATTTATGTTGGCATCAGGGTGGAGTGGGGCAGAGAAAGGACATGATAAAGGTCAAGTCACAGAAGGGCAAGACCTACTGGGAGGGAGGGAGAGAGAGAGAAAGGAAAGCAGAAAGAGAATGAGAAGGAGACAATGATAACAAGACAGGCTCTTCTTCGCGTAGTAGTGGCTGTGAACTAGACTGCCGGCCTGCTGTGAGGGAGTCCTCTGTGATGAAGACCAGTGGGGTGGGGAGTGAGATGCTGTCGTTAGACTGGATCTGGACCCGGGTTCCAGCTCTAGCCCTGCACTCGAGCTGTGTGTCTTACTACTCTTCATCTTCACTTCTGTAGTCTTTCTGTGACAGTGAAAGTTAGGGTCCCCCTTTTCTCCCTGCAGGACTTTGATATTGATATTGTGGCTGTAGTGAATGATACTGTTGGGACCATGATGACCTGTGGCTATGATGACCAGAACTGTGAGATTGGTCTCATTGTGGGTATGTGAACACTGCGTGTGAGCACTGTGGGTGTGTTAACACAGTCCTGGCCAATGGATGGTGGATGTGGGCTGCAAAGAGAGGAGGAGTCCATGGCCTGGATCTTCCTTTGTACTTCCTGTTAGAAGATAGTGGTGTGGTCACTTTTGAGGGCTGAGCCAGGACTTGAGGAGTTGTGGGTGGTAGTGGGTTGGACCATGTTGAAATGCCCCAGGAGCCTCCAGGGAGGAATCCTATTGACACTGAGTGGTCTAAGGACAGTGTTTTAAGAGGGAGATGGGGGCCGGGGGCTGGGGGAGGACAGTGTGAGTGGGTGCTGAGCATTCTCTTGTTTTGTCCAGGCACGGGCAGCAACGCTTGCTACATGGAGGAGATGCGCCACATTGACACGGTGGAGGGCGATGAGGGCCGGATGTGTATCAATATGGAGTGGGGGGCCTTTGGGGATGACGGCGCGCTGGATGACATCCGTACGGAGTTTGATCAGGAGATCGACATGGGCTCTCTGAACCCCGGGAAGCAACTGTGAGTGGCCCCCTGTGTGCAGTAGGCTCAANCCGGATGTGTATCAATATGGAGTGGGGGGCCTTTGGGGATGACGGCGCGCTGGATGACATCCGTACGGAGTTTGATCAGGAGATCGACATGGGCTCTCTGAACCCCGGGAAGCAACTGTGAGTGGCCCCCTGTGTGCAGTAGGCTCAAGGGTTGGGCTCAGGAGCCAAGGTGGCAGCTGGCCGGGGCTAGGGGGTGGTTCTTATTTTTACTTTACATATAGCCCCTAAAGTTACCAAGGCACCCACTGGAAATAGAAATGTACTTATTACATATACTGTGACTATCAGTTGCTGAGGGCTATCTGCAAAAGATAGAGCAAGTGGAAAAACCAGATTATGGCTAATAATTTGACTCTCAAGAGTGGTCATTTTAGAAAATCGTATTCTAAGCATGCTGCCCTGCTCTTTCTGCCTTCAGTCTGTACGTTGTCCATAGCAACAATTTCTGCACCACATAAGAAAATCCGTGTTGAGATAGCAAAGATAAGGGATCTGAAAGCTCATTTCATAGCTTCCATCTCTGTCACTGCCCAGGGCATGAGGCTGAGAGTTGGCTCCTAATTGCTGCCTATTATGAGCTAGGCTGAGTTGAAAGAGTCCCAGGGCCTCTTGCTATAGGTGTAGGCAGACTCGGGCCTGTAGAAAAGTTGGTTAAGGAGCCCCTTTGGCTGCCTTCTCTGGATCTGTGGGCCAACCAGGGTCCTTGAGTGGACTGGAGGAGGGGCTCTAACTTTTTTTTCGGTCCCTGGATGTTATNGGAGATCGACATGGGCTCTCTGAACCCCGGGAAGCAACTGTGAGTGGCCCCCTGTGTGCAGTAGGCTCAAAGGTTGGGCTCAGGAGCCAAGGTGGCAGCTGGCCGGGGCTAGGGGGTGGTTCTTATTTTTTCTTTACATATAGCCCCTAAAGTTACCAAGGCACCCACTGGAAATGGAAATGTACTTATTACATATACTGTGACTATCAGTTGCTGAGGGCTGTCTGCAAAAGAGCAAGTGGAAAAACCAGATTATGGCTAATAATTTGACTCTCAAGAGTGGTCATTTTAGAAAATCGTATTCTAAGCATGCTGCCCTGCTCTTTCTGCCTTCAGTCTGTACGTTGTCCATAGCAACAATTTCTGCACCACATAAGAAAAGCCGTGTTGAGATAGCAAAGATAAGGGATCTGAAAGCTCATTTCATAGCTTCCATCTCTGTCACTGCCCAGGGCATGAGGCTGAGAGTTGGCTCCTAATTGCTGCCTATTATGAGCTAGGCTGAGTTGCAAGAGTCCCAGGGCCTCTTGCTATAGGTGTAGGCAGACTCNAAAGATAAGGGATCTGAAAGCTCATTTCATAGCTTCCATCTCTGTCACTGCCCAGGGCATGAGGCTGAGAGTTGGCTCCTAATTGCTGCCTATTATGAGCTAGGCTGAGTTGCAAGAGTCCCAGGGCCTCTTGCTATAGGTGTAGGCAGACTCAGGCCTGTAGAAAAGTTGGTTAAGGAGCCCCTTTGGCTGCCTTCTCTGGACCTGTGGGCCAACCAGGGTCCTTGAGTGGACTGGAGGAGGGGCTCTAACTTTTTTTCCGGTCCCTGGATGTTATATTTTCCAGTCTGGTCAGACTTAGATTTTGGTTACTTCTGACTCTTACAAAACGTTATTTCAATCTCACAAACNGAAAGAGTCCCAGGGCCTCTTGCTATAGGTGTAGGCAGACTCGGGCCTGTAGAAAAGTTGGTTAAGGAGCCCCTTTGGCTGCCTTCTCTGGATCTGTGGGCCAACCAGGGTCCTTGAGTGGACTGGAGGAGGGGCTCTAACTTTTTTTTCGGTCCCTGGATGTTATATTCTCCAGTCTGGTCAGACTTAGATTTTGGTTACTTCTGACTCTTACAAAACGTTATTTCAATCTCACAAACATTTGCCTAATATCCTTATTAAAAGATCTTGAAACAGGGATTGCCGCAAGCTCTAAAGGCAATTACAAAACATTTTGAGCAATCAAGTCCTCTCTGGCCTTTTTTTTGAGCCTTGCGGGATCTTAGTTCCCTGGCCAGGGACTGAACCAGGGCACTTAGCCTAGAAAGCTCGGAGTCCCAACAACTGTACCTCCAGGGAATTCGTAGGCCCTCTATGGTCTTATTGGTGCTATGACTGTTGTAGGAAATCTAATACTTATCCAACTTGGAGAGGAAAATCCAACTTTATAAACCAGCTTTATAAGAGAATCTTTTGCTCTACAGTGGGGTGTCCTTGCTTCCTCAAAGCACAGCTTATTTAAGTCACAAGCTTCTCTCACATGTTGAATTCATAGAATACTGGCTGTGTCTGCCACAGCTGGTGAGAAATTCACGGACTGAGAAAACTGCTCAACAAACAAAAAAGGCTGGGAGGATATATTGCCAATGCATCAGCTGTCCCTGAAGTTATTGCTGGGCTTGAATACGAACTTTTTTCTCACTCGTTGTATTTCTAAATAAATGTGTTCCAAACACTGACTGAAACCAGGTGGTTTTAAAACCTGAGATAAAAACCTTTACCACTCACACTTCAGAGCCCCACTGGCCCCCTCCATTGTCTCTCGCAGAGCCAGCTCTTTTGGAGAAGGCACTGAAGTAGACACGTGAGGTCCTTGTTGCCGAAGCTGGGCTGCCTCTCAGGCAGCGTGCCTGTGCTGGTGCTTAGACATTTTCAACATACCTCCTGCTCAAGCAGTTTTGCCAGCTCTCCACTTAGCTTTAGTTCTGCCATACCTGTTTTTGGGTCTTGGGCAAGTCACTTCCTGAGGGCCCGGCTTCTTCTCTTGTAGTTTGCACCAGGTGACTTCGGAATTTCTTCCACACCCTGCTCTGGTCCTTCTCTGAAGGCCCTGTGTGGGACCTAGATCCTTTCTAAGATACCATGAAAGGGCCTTTTTTTTTTNTGGCTTTTCATTGCTGTGCACGGGCTTTTCACTGTGGGAGCTTCTCTTGTTGTGGAACATGGACTCATTGGCTTCAGTAGCACGTGGGCAAAGAAGTTGCGGTTCCCGGGCTCTAGAGCCCAGGTTCAATAGTAGTGGCACACGGGCTTAGAGCCTCTGTGGCATGTGGAATCTACCCAGACCAGGGATTGAACCTGTGTCTCCTGCATCGGCAGGTGGATTCTTTACCACTGAGCCACCAGGGAAGCACTGGTTTCCTCTTCTTGAGACTTCCACTTGTCACCTGAGGAGGCCTTGTTTCAGGCACCAGATGGTGGAGAGGAGATGATTTCGGTGCTAACTGGACAGTGAGACAGTCCAGATGACTTTGATTTTAGTGGGATACTTGAATGAACTGTACCTCCTTGTTAAACTTGGAGGAAATGACAGTGCTCGATATTTGTGGACACCTAGTTGCCCCTGAAAAGAGGGCTAATCTCAAAGCATCAACCCTTGACCAACATCTTTAGATGCAAGTTAAAGCACTGCCAACTGCATTGTGAAGAGCAACAGATTGACTGCTTGATAGAGAGAAACTAGGGTGGGCTCCACAGCTGGGTTCCTGTGGTCAGAAAGAGTTGGTGGCAGGGACAGCATTCCCACTATCCTGAGACAAGCAAACTGACATGCACGCAGCTTGGTGTGGAAAGCCCCAGGAACAGAGCCCTGTCCTCTCATAGTGTGTGCATAGGGAAACTTGGTTGTTCTCACTGGGGAAACAGGGGCACCTGAAGTACTGCGTGTGTTGGGGGGCGGGGCGGTGGGAGGAAAAGAAGACCTCAGCTTGTGCTTTCTTCACCTCCCTGTTCCACAGGTGGGCAGAGCAGTGAGGCGGGTGTCTGCCTTCCCTGCGACATGGCATTTGCTGGGGCTGAGGGCTTTCTTTGTGGGCACACATCTTCCCTCCCACCGGCCATGGTGAGTCGACGCCTGCTCACACGATTTTTCTGTTCCCCAGGGAGAAGGATGGCATCCGGAAGGCCCGTGAGATCCTGGTGCGGCTGGGCCTGGACCCGACGCATGAGGACTGTGTGGCCACTCATCGGGTCTGCCAGATCGTGTCCACACGCTCGGCCAGCCTGTGTGCGGCTACGCTGGCGGCCGTGCTGCGGCGCATCAAGGAGAACAAAGGCGTGGACCGGCTGCGCTCCACTGTCGGGGTCGACGGCTCGGTCTACAAGAAGCACCCCCAGTGAGTCAGCACGTGGGCCCCCAGAGGCCTGACTCTGCAGGAACTCTGCGTCGCACTGTGGGGGTGGTGGAGATGGGCCATGGCGGCCAGGTTCTTTGTGGAGTGAAAGCTCCCCGCTGGGCAAGTGGGAGCTGGAAGAGTGTTGTCCTCGGGATGGGTGGAGGCTCTCCTCGGAGCTCTCCTGGCTTCTGGGAGATATTTTTTTGTGCTTTCTTAGTTTCAGCTTCTCTGGCTCACCTAGGTATTGAATTAATCCTGCCCTGCTGTCTATGTTTTGATCCCTTGACTTGAAAGGTATTTTTTTCTATGGTACCCACTTAGCTCATCATTTTCACCTAATAAGAATGCCCGGTCAATGGCCCTGCATTAACTGAAGGGGAATGTGGAGGCTCTCAGCCCTTCCATGCCCTAGGCTCCTGGTCCAGTGCTCCAGAAACTTTAAAGTGCACTCAGATTACTAGAGGATCTAGTTAAGAGGCAGATTCTGGTTCAGAAGGTCTGGGTTCAGCCTGAGATCCTGTGTCTCTAATATCACCCAGTGATGCTGCCGGCTCATGGACCACACTTGGAGTAGTAAGGCCTTAGAGACCGTGGCTCCAAGCAGCCACCACGCAAATCCTTAGCTGTTCAGACACCTCTGGGCTTCTTGGCAGAAAGCAGCCAAAGAGAGGCCAAAGTCTAGAAGAGCATTTTGACGTTTCTGTTTTTGAGTCTCTCCCAGGCAGCATCTGCGGAATTGGTGAAACATGAATAGTAGCTGGTGTCAGAGTCACCTGAGGCTGATAAGTCGGGCAGAGGAGCTGGGGCCTATGAGAAGGGGGTCTTCTGTGAGTGTCTGCAGGAGATGGTGGCTTCCCAGAAGGGTCCTTTTCTTTTCACAGGGTGGTTACATTTAAATATTCTGAGCTTTTATACAGTGACCCCTAACCTGGGAAAGAGTAGGGAGAGAGTGTTTAGGGTGTCATTTGGGCTGAGGTGGTGAGCTACTGCCCCAAACACTTGTACCACTGACCCTACCTGTGGGCACCAACTCTTACCCCGTCTCTGCGACTGCAGGTTTGCCAAGCGTCTTCACAAGACGGTGCGGCGCCTGGTGCCTGACTGTGACGTCCGCTTCCTCCGCTCTGAGGATGGCAGTGGCAAGGGGGCAGCCATGGTGACAGCAGTGGCCTACCGGCTGGCCGACCAGCACCGAGCCCGCCAGAAGACCCTGGAGTCTCTGAAGCTGAGCCGTGAGCAGCTGCTGGAGGTCAAGAAGAGGATGAAGATAGAAATGGAGCGAGGTCTGAGCAAGGAGACTCACGCCATTGCTCCTGTCAAGATGCTGCCCACCTACGTGTGTGCCACCCCTGATGGCACAGGTATGCAGCAGGGCTGCCACCTAGCTCACCCCAGGGCTCAGTCACTCCAAGAGGACTCCCTTAGCCTTAGCGTTAGGTGTTCAGGTCAGATTGTCAAATGTGTTTATTCAGCTGTAGTACTGAGAAATTCTGGTGTTCAGTGAGCTCAACCAAGGCACTCCTTTGCTAAAACTAAACAGTGATCATAGTAAATACTAGCTTACTATGTGTCAAATGCTTCTGTAAGCATTCCACATGTATTCATTCGTTTAATCTTCAACTGTTAACAGACACTAGTAGTTAATTTTGTTTGTTAATAAGTTATTACGTTTTACACAAAACCTAGGCACAAGGAAATTAAGAAACCTGCCCAACTAGAAGATGGTAGAGCTGGACTCAAATATAGGAATTTTGGTTCCAGGGTTAACTCATATAAGGTCAGGGGTTGGCAAACTAAAATCCATGGTCTAAATCTAGCCCACTGCCTATTTTTACAAATAAAGTTTTATTAATACACAGCCATGCCTATTTGCTTACATACTGTTTATGGCTGCTTTGTGCTACGGGACAGGTTGTACTGCTACACCCTCCTTCAGCCAGGTCTCGCTCCTCTATAGTGGGGAATGCAGTGCCTCCCTCTTGCCGCTGCCTGAGGGTTGCATGGAAAGTGAGGCATGCAGTGCATTGTGACTGTCCTACAAAGACAGGTTTTCTATTTAGAAAGATTTCCCTTCAGTTTTCTTTAAAGAGTTGGACTGTTGTTCCTTCTCTCTTCTCTATTCTGGAACCTTATGTAAGGTGGCGTTTGATTTTGTACAGGTGGCATGTTTGGATATTTTGGAGTGTACCATATCACCATTTCTTTCCTGTGTTCTGGAGCTCATTGTAATTCCTGGGATCCCACAACTTGAATTCATTTGAGAACCACAAAGGAGCCAAGAAATCTCTAATCCCAGGGTTCTTATTTTCTTTATCATTAGGTGGCGCTTACTGTCTATCATGGAGAAGGAAATGGCAACCCACTCCAGTATGCTTGCCTGGGAAATCTCATGGACAGAGGAGCCTGGTGGGCTACAGTTCATGGGGCTGCAAGAATCGGACACAACTTAGTGACTAAACCACTGTCTATTTTCCTGAGGTTGTCCAGGGCCTCCGGGGAGAGCTCCCCATTAGGGGAAGGGGACTGTCACTCTCTTTGGCCCCACTGAATTATCTTCCTGGGCTTATTTTTCAGAGAAAGGAGACTTCCTGGCCTTGGACCNGGACACAACTTAGTGACTAAACCACTGTCTATTATCCTGAGGTTGTCCAGGGCCTCCGGGGAGAGCTCCCCATTAGGGGAAGGGGACTGTCACTCTCTTTGGCCCCACTGAATTATCTTCCTGGGCTTATTTTTCAGAGAAAGGAGACTTCCTGGCCTTGGACCTTGGGGGTACCAATTTCCGGGTCCTGCTGGTGCGTGTGCGGAACGGGAAGCGCCGCGGGGTGGAGATGCACAACAAGATCTACTCTATCCCGCAGGAGGTCATGCACGGCACAGGGGACGAGGTGAGACGGGCACCCCCGGGAGGGAGCTCCAGGAGACAACCCCTTCTCACCCGGGAAGACAGTGCTTTCTGCTCTCACCCGTGGTCCTGGGGAGGAGTAGGTGGGCTAGGGCTCTGGCTGGCCTTTCCTTAAGTATGTGCCTGAGCTGGCTTTTCTCTTGGGTAGAGGCCCAGAGCCGGTGTTCAGGCCCTGCTGGGTGCAGCCTGCCCTGGCCCACCCACCACCCTCCTCAGAGCCCCACTTCTCCTTACAGCTCTTCGACCACATCGTCCAGTGCATTGCAGACTTCCTGGAGTACATGGGCATGAAGGGTGTGTCCCTGCCTCTAGGTTTCACTTTCTCCTTCCCCTGCCAGCAGAACAGCCTGGACGAGGTAAGAGTGCTTTCCTGGAGGGCTCTCCCATGGGCTTTACTACTTCTGAACCAGCCAGAGTTTTGAGCAAGGGAGAAAGGTGACCCAAGAGGAAGAAAAGAAGGGCATTAGTGATCAGTCATGGGGAAGGGCTTGTTGATGGGAATGAGCAAGTCAGAGCTGGTGAGAGTCAAGTGGGTAACGATCTTTGGGATGCTGATGCTGATGCTAATAACATCAACAACTGACGATTTTTAAAGTATTTTGTGCAAGGTACTCCGCTAGGTTTCCTCATTTACCCTCACAGCAACCATACAAGGTAGGTGTTTGTGTGCCCGTTGTGCAGAAAGGAAAGCAAGGTCTACAGAGAGGCCAAGTATCTTGCAGCTCATATAGCCTGAGAGTGGCTAAGCCGTGATTTCATTGCAGTTTCTTGACACATGGGTCCATGCTGTCAGTTATGCTCAGCTGTCCCTGAGGCCCCTGTGTTGGGCTCAGGACATTCACTCATCTCCTGTTCGGATGTCGTGATGTTTCCCTAGTGCCACCTTTGCCCTTTATTCCCTGTCAACTCGCCTTGAGTGAACGAAACAGGGGATAAAGATCTGGTGCTCTTACAGCAGCCCTTATGTCACTCTGTTGAGTTTTGTAAATGCCTCTTAGTCCTCCCCTCTGCGAGTTAAATTTACCACGTGCACTGCTAGCACGGGTCAGGTGTTAGGAAGTCCTGGTAAAAACCCTGCCGAATCCAGTATTTCCCAACATCTGTTAACATTTGTCCAGTGTTAATCTAGGATTGCTTTTAGTTTTTCCAGCTTCTTTGTCTCAACATATTATTTTTTTCAGTATTAATGCATTGGTTTTCAAAGCCTTCTCATTTGCATCAGTTTACCAAAAGTACTTATCAAACATGTATATAAGCATTTATGTGATATTTAATGAAACAGTGCTTATTATAACAGTCATTAGAAACTAAGTTATTCAACAGTTCGGAAATAGTTAAGTCATGAGCCATTCACTGCCTCATATTAGTGACTAGTTTTTTGGAAGGAATCTCAATGATTTGGGAAAACACTGGTGGTAAGACCAGAAAAATATTTTTAAGAAAAGTATAAACTCTATAATACAGAAATGTACAAAATGTGATTACTAGGAAGATTTAAAAAAAATTCCAGTTTATATGGACTTCTTCTACTGGAATATTTTTAACATACTTCTCAGGTTTATTTTTCAAGTATAGCATGTATATATATACATGCTTATAGACATATATATGCTTATATATTTATCTGGTGGCCCCCAAGACATGTCAACTGTTTCTTTTCGTGCCTGAATTGTAAAATTCCAGGTCATTGTATTGCATTTATGCCATATGTTCTAAGTTTCTGTAAGCATCAGGTATTCAGTCTAGAACTGTGAAAGCTAAGAACAAGAAAAGCAGAAGCTGGGTTCTGTCTGTAAGTTGGGTTCTGCTCTGCTGAGATCAGTCTGTTGATGGGGAAATCAGCAGGTTCTGAAGGCCAGAGGCCTCAAGCTGCCTGGCTTAGCTGGTGGCCACGGGCAGCTCTCCCCAGCTGTTGAGGCCTCTGCATGCCATATTATCTAAGGACCACTTGCAGTAATGTTATTTCAACATTCCAAATGCTTGAAAGTGCCAAATACAAAATTTCATCAGAGATGTCAAGCTAATTTGTAAACAAGAAAATCAGAGTGGTTTGGATATAGGTGTTGGATATAGATGTGTAAACTAGGTCACTACTGAGACTGAACTTTGGTTTTCTGAGTTTCCCGGGATCTGAACACAGTGGAACTCATGAAATTAAACTCCTGGGCCATGAGAAACCAAGCAAGTCCTGGAGAAACCATGCCAGTGGGTAGATAGTGAGCACGTGGTCCTCTTTTGGGTTCTAGCCTCTCAAGAGTGGTGTGGATGTCCTGGATGCCTATTCCCTGATGGACTGAAGCAGCACAGAGGGAGCCAGGGAGCAGTATATGAACAGCCCCCCATATTCAGAGCCATCATATATCTGCTCCTGAAAGGCCCTGTATAACTCAGCAGAGGGTACTCGTTCACTTTGTAGTGGAGTCTGAAAATTCAGAGACATAAACCGACCCCTCTATGTGATGTTCAGGGCAAACTGTTTTTCCTGGTGAATGCAACGATGTATAGAGCCTAGCCCCTTGACAGGGGCAGTTGTGTGGTGCTCATGAGCCCATGCATTGGAGTTGGTGAGCCTGCAGGTGAGGGCCTCCTCTATTCCAAGCTGCAGGCCTTGGGCAGCTTACTCCAGGGCCAGAGTTACCTGTAAAATGGGCATGGTAATGACAGGCATTTCACACAGTTGCTGTGAGGATTAAATGGTATAGCACATGTGCTGTGCTTAGCCCAGTGCCTGGTGCACAGTAGGCCCTTCTAGTAGGTAAGACAAGTTTAGAATAACTTGTGGATGAGATGATCGGTTTTCAAAGGGCCTCTGATAACCTGTGAGGTTGACAACTAGAGAATGAGCCAAGAGTCTTTCTCTGATATCCCCCTTCCTGCCCATGTGTGATTTTTAGAGCATCCTCCTGAAGTGGACTAAAGGCTTCAAGGCGTCTGGCTGCGAGGGTGAGGACGTAGTTATGCTGCTGAAGGAAGCCATCCACCGGCGAGAGGTAGGGGAGGCATAGCATGAGGCCTGAAGGGGTCTCTGTATACAAAAGTGGGGGGGACTGTTAGGTGCAGTTGTGCTGGTCACAGGGATAATTATTCTAGTCCTTCAGCAGTTTGTGAGTGTCCATGGTCTGTCAAGCCTTCCTCTAGGCAGCTGGGGNCACCGGCGAGAGGTAGGGGAGGCATAGCATGAGGCCTGAAGGGGTCTCTGTATACAAAAGTGGGGGGGACTGTTAGGTGCAGTTGTGCTGGTCACAGGGATAATTATTCTAGTCCTTCAGCAGTTTGTGAGTGTCCATGGTCTGTCAAGCCTTCCTCTAGGCAGCTGGGGATTCAGGAATGGCCACAAGCTCTCGTTCTATAAACAAACTGTGAGCTAACGTCAGGTGCTTTTGTGCTATGAGGGAAAATGAAGTTGGGTGAGGACAGAGTGAGTGGGGTTGGGGAAGCGCATTCTTTTAAATAGTACAACCAGGGAAGGTCTCTGAGAAGGTGACATTTGAACAGAGCAAATAAGCCCTGCTATATAAGCTTTCAGTTCAGTTCAGTTCAGTCCGCTTAGTTGTGTCCGACTCTTTGCGACCCCATGAACTGCAGCATGCCAGGCCTCCAAGTCCATCACCAACTCCCGGAGTTCACCCAAACCCATGTCTATTGAGTCGGTGCTGCCACCCAACCATCTCAGCCTCCGTCGTCCCCTTCTCCTCCTGCCCTCAATCCCTCCCAGCATCAGGGTCTTTTCCTATGAGTCAACTCTTCTCATGAGGTGGCTGAAGTATTGGAGTTTCAGCTTCAGCATCAGTCCTTCCAATGAACACTCAGGACTGATCTCCTTTAGGATGGACTGGTTGGATCTCCTTGTAGTCCAAGGGACTCTCAAGAGTCTTCTCCAACACCACAGTTCAAAAGCATCAATTCCTTGGTGCTCAGCTTTCTTTATATAAGCTTTGAAAGTGAAGTCGCTCAGTTGTGTCCAACTCTTTGCGACTCCATGGACTGTAGCCCAACAAGCTCCTCCGTCCATGGGATTCTCCAGGCAAGAATACTGGAGTGGGTTGCCATTGCCTTCTCCAGGGGATCTTTCCAACCCAGGGATCGAACCCAGGTCTCCTGCATTGCAGGCAGGTGCTGTAACCTCTGAGCCATCAATAAGTTTTATACACATCTAAATCTCCCCTGCAAGTGTCTTGGGGAGAACACTGTGGCTCATTTGAGGATTGGGAACTGCTGTTGTTCTCAGGAGTTTGACCTAGACGTGGTTGCTGTGGTGAACGATACAGTTGGGACTATGATGACCTGTGGCTATGAAGACCCTCACTGTGAAGTCGGCCTCATTGTTGGTGAGAACTTGGGCTGTCCTTCCCCTGCAGGTTCACATAGCCTAGAGTTGGTGGGGGGGGATGGTGCCGAGGAAGGCCCTGACTGACCTCTCTTGATTGGCAGGCACAGGCAGCAATGCCTGCTACATGGAGGAGATGCGGAATGTTGAACTGGTGGAAGGGGAAGAGGGGCGGATGTGTGTCAACATGGAGTGGGGGGCCTTCGGGGACAATGGATGCCTCGATGACTTGCGCACAGAATNTTGGCAGGCACAGGCAGCAATGCCTGCTACATGGAGGAGATGCGGAATGTTGAACTGGTGGAAGGGGAAGAGGGGCGGATGTGTGTCAACATGGAGTGGGGGGCCTTCGGGGACAATGGATGCCTCGATGACTTGCGCACAGAATTTGATGCAGCTGTGGATGAACTTTCCCTTAACCCTGGCAGACAGAGGTAGGTGTCTAGCTGCATGTGGGCTCTGGTATGTTTATCTCAGAGCTGAACAGTGATGAGTCACCCACAACAGCAAATCCCAGGATGCTCATTCTCTTGAGATGTTAACAGAAGAGATTTCTTTGGAAAGGGCTTGTTGTCAGATACATCTGGGAAATTCTGGGTTAAGTCTTTTTTGCCCTGTTGAACTCTGATAGTCTTCCAGTTGGGAAAACAAAATCACAACAGTTATGTTGCAAGGAGAATCAGAGTTGATCAGGTTTTAGAGGGATGAAAAGATCAAAGAGGGTTGCTGAGTAGCACAGAAGTTAGTATACATGTAGGAAGCAGCTCCTACTGTGAGGACGGGGCAGGTGAGAGAAAGTGTTAAAAACAGACAGTTGAACCACTTGTTGCCATCAGAGTGAAGAAGCATTGCTGGGGCGAGGCAGGTAGGACCAGGAAGCAAATAGGAGCAAGCCTTTTTCCATCCATCCAGTATATAGCATCCTCTCTGGTCATACTGGACAAGGGGGCAGCTCCAGCATCACCAAGCCCTTGGTGTGGTAGGGTCCCGTTAGGAAAAGGTTGAATGTAGTTTTTCCTAACTGGATTAACCAGGGACTGTACTTCTGCCGAATATCCTTTGCAAACATTTGTCTATAGTAGAGACACAGATTAAAAGTGCCTCCAGGAACCAGCCAGACAACATTAATGAAAGAAAACAGGCTGGAGTAAGACAAGAGTAAACAATGATGGAGTCTTGGTAGAAATCTAGCTGTTGATATTTTTAAAGGCACTAGGCAGAGCCAGACGGAGAAGGCAATAGCACCCCACTCCAGTACTCTTGCCTGGAAAATCCCATGGGCGGAGGAGCCTGGTAGGCTGCAGTCCATGGGGTCACTCAGGGTCGGACACGACTGAGCGACTTCACTTTCACTTTTCATTTTCATGCATTGGAGAAGGAAATGGCCACCCACTCCAGTGTTCTTGCCTGGAGAATCCCAGGGACGGGGGAGCCTGGTGGGCTGCCGTCTATGGGGTCGCACAGAGTCGGACACGACTGAAGTGACTTAGCAGCAGCAGCAGGCAGAGCCAGAAGACCCTCAAGCTATTGAGTAGTCATGTTTAGTTCTCTTGGCCAGTTTAGTTCTCAGCTGGCACTAGTTATTTAAGCAATAAATGATTAGGTTGAAGGGAAAGCATGCTAAATTCTCAGCACCACCAGGGATTAAGATTCAGCATCCTACTCTTCTGGAAGTGGGGTGGGGTCTGGTGTGAGTTCCTTCTTGAGAGGTCAGGAATAAGCCTTGGAAGGAAGATGAACCCATTAAATGGAGTCAATTCAGGGAATCCCTTGGGCCTCAGGACACGTTTTACTGAACGCTATGAGTCAGTACGTGTGGATGCCAGGAATCCTGCCTAAGTGAGTCAAATAGCATTACCTGTTCCACCGATGGGAAGCTGTATGCTCTCTACCTTCTAATGTAGTGAAGGCTGGTCTGTCTCAGCACATCCTACACTTCTTTTTTAACCTCCATGAATATTACCTGCATTGCAGGTTTGAGAAAATGATCAGCGGCATGTACTTGGGCGAGATTGTTCGTAACATCCTCATCGATTTCACCAAACGTGGGCTGCTTTTCCGTGGCCGCATCTCAGAGCGGCTCAAGACAAGGGGAATCTTTGAAACCAAGTTCCTNCATGAATATTACCTGCATTGCAGGTTTGAGAAAATGATCAGCGGCATGTACTTGGGCGAGATTGTTCGTAACATCCTCATCGATTTCACCAAACGTGGGCTGCTTTTCCGTGGCCGCATCTCAGAGCGGCTCAAGACAAGGGGAATCTTTGAAACCAAGTTCCTGTCTCAGATTGAGAGGTGAGAATTTAGGGCCTGGAGTAGGATGGGCCGTATGTCCTTTCCATGGACAGACAAGCTGGGATTTTCACAGTTCAGGTACGATCAGGGTGTGGCTTACATACAGGTCAGTTTAGTAGCTAACGTGTTTGTCTCTATATAGTGTTGTTTTAAAGTACTTTATGAACAGTTGGCATTTTAAGGGAAAATATATATTCTCGTGAAAAATCATGCTAAGCTGGATGAACCTGTGCAAAGCAGTATTGCTGGTTCTAGACCAATTTCAAAGGCAGAAAGAAAGATAGCTGCTCACAGAATGTAAATGGGATTGCACGGCGGAAGAGAACTCACTGAAGCCCCAGTGCTTGGCAAGAAGGATCTTCTAACCGCTGGCTGCAGTAATAAGGCAACCGGGATTAAGTGGCATCCTGTGGTGGCTCATTAAAGCGAGGCCTTCTTCCTCCAGTTTAATGATGGAGAAGAGAAGTCTGCTCTAAATTAGAATGCTGAGTTTCAGAGCCTTCTGAAAATTAATGCTGTCATTAATATTACTCTCAGGCATATTGAAAAACAGGAGTTAGACAGCCTACATGAGGGGGGCGCTAAGTTATCTGCACCAGTGAACAGAATACTGTTCCAGGTTACATGTCAATTTTCTTCTATAAATAGAGCACAGGTCGATTTCAGACCACCCAGAGTGGGGGAGGAGGAGTAGAAGAGGCATCTAATGTTGGTTGTTGAGGCTTGTCCTGCTGGCCTGTGAACAATGAGAGACTGGACAGGAAAGGGCTTTGCAACTGAGAGCTGTCATGTGTTCTTTGCTATTTCCAAATAAGTGGAATCGTGGCCAGTGAATTTCCTTCTGAGTATCAGTTTTGTAGCAGCAGTGTGCACCTTGCCTAGATGAAGTGGCATAGGGAGCTGTTTCTTTGTGTTCCTGTCCATGTGGGCCAGTGTGATAAGCGCTAGTTCCTGAATTGAGTTTGAAAATGGAACCAGCTCTCACGGACGGTAGCTTTTACCCCTTGGAAGTCCAGGTCCCGCAGAACTGCTTCTGCTGNTAAAGTGGCATAGGGAGCTGTTTCTTTGTGTTCCTGTCCATGTGGGCCAATGTGATAAGCGCTAGTTCCTGAATTGAGCTTGAAAATGGAACCAGCTCTCACGGACGGTAGCTTTTACCCCTTGGAAGTCCAGGTCCCCCAGAACTGCTTCTGCTGAAGGAGCCAGGCCCTGCAGTGGCAAGCCGTCAGGCCTCTTGGTCCGTCCCTGACTGCTGGCTGTCTCCTCTTGCCCCAGTGACTGCCTGGCCCTGCTGCAGGTCCGTGCCATCCTCCACCACCTAGGGCTTGAGAGCACCTGCGACGACAGCATCATCGTCAAGGAGGTGTGCACCGTGGTGGCGCGGCGGGCAGCCCAGCTTTGTGGCGCAGGCATGGCCGCTGTAGTGGACAAAATACGAGAAAACCGTGGGCTGGACACCCTCACAGTGACAGTGGGTGTGGACGGGACCCTCTACAAGCTACATCCTCAGTGAGTGCCTGGTCGCCACTCTTCCTGCCCCTTTCTCCCCACATCCCCTCATTCTTTCCCTGCTTCCCCTTCTCTCAGTCTTTATTTTATGGCAAATTATCAGACATTGCAAAGAGTATATGTAGTGCATGTATTATAGTTTTAACTGTTAATAACTGTGTAGGTCTGTGTTTTACCATCTAGCTTGGAAGCCCCCTGTGAGCTCCTCCCAGTTGCACCCTTCATTTTCCCCACCATGAGTAAGTGCTGAGGTGATTAAGTTTATCCCTTTTTTTCTCCCATATTTTATGTATGCATCTATGCTGTTTATTTTTACTTAATTTTTTTTTGGCTGCACTGAGCAGCATATGGGATCTTAGTTCCTGGACCAGGGATCGAACCTGAGCCCCCTGCATTGGAAGCGCAGTCTTAGCCCACCAGGGAAGCCCCAGTTTTACTTAATTTTGAATTTACCATAAGGGGAAATCATACGGCATCTTTTCTTTTGTGACTGGTTTTTCTCACATTGCATGTATGGTTTTTAGATGCGTCAACCCTGAAGTCTGCAATCATAGTTCATTAATTTTCAGGGCTGGAACCTTTGAGTGTCTAAGCTATAATTTATCTTAATGATGAGTATTTGGGTTATTTCTAGATTTTGACTATTTCAAACTGCTTCTGCCAATGTTCTAGTAAATGTATGCGGGAAATCTGGAGCATTTTTGTCTATCGTCTAGGGTAGGAGTTGGCAGGTTATAGCCACAACTGTTTTTGTAAATAAACTTTTCTTGAAACACAGCCATGCCCACTTGTTTATGTGTTGTCTATGGCTGCTTTTGGCTATTAACAGCAGACTACATGACCCACAAAGCTCAGAGTATCAATTTTCTAGCCCTCTATAGAAGCAAACTGCTTCCATACCAGAGATGGAAATACTGAATTCCTTTTTCTGTTTACTCCTTTTTCTGTCTTTGTCCATCTCTTCCCCCTTTTGTTCTCTCATCACTGTTTCTTTTCTTTCTTCTCTCACTTGCATATATTTTGAACAAATTGTTTTAAAATCAGGATACACCTCAGTCCCTTTCCCGTAGAAGCTCTTCGACTAAAACTTAAGGAACAGAGCTGTGCCCCTTGCTCAGCAGAAGGTAGGATGGAGAGACTCAGTGATTGAATTGCCACCCGTGTCACCAAGATTGTTTCAAGGAGTTGAGAAGCTTGCCCAGAGTCTACAGTTAGTGCCAAGAGTGGATCCTGAGGAGTTCTAAATTTCCCTTATTGATGTTCAGTGTCATTGTGAAAATAGAAACCTCAGTCCCAGGTGAGGGTTGGGAGTGGGATAGAAGTCCAGCCACTAGCACTGGGGCTTGATGTTAGGACCTCTGTTCTCAGCTCTGCCAATGGGAAGGAGCAACTTGACCCTGCTCTAGTGGGTAAATAATGACAAATGGTCTCTTCTCTAGTCCCATATCAGGAAGAATCTTTGATTCTTGTCAACTCCCAACAACACCCTCCTAAGTCTGCTCCTTTGCCTTTAATGAAATTTTGGGTTAGATGTGAGTTTGCTATGAGTTAATATCTCTGGAAAATGGAATATCACATGTGTGGGACTTGGTCCTCCCCACTAGAGCTGATGAACAGGTACTTCTGCAAGGCGTGCATATGACTGATCTCTTAAGAACACAGCTGGCCATAATCTCAGGCTTTTGTCCTAGAGTTGAATCTTAGCTTCTCACTTAACTTCTCTTGCCCACTGTGACATAGAACTTGGGCATGTTGATAGTCTCTCCAAACCTCAGTTTTCTGTAACACAATACATAGTGTTTAATACATGGTAGCTATTTTCCTCTTCTCCATCTCAATTATTCCTAGGTTTCCAGCATCACTTCTTAGGGCACTATCTTTCAGGACACAAATCTATCGTGACTAAGATATTTTATTCTGTCTTCCTCCCAACTTTTTTAGCTTTGCTAAAGTCATGCATGAGACGGTGAAGGACTTGGCTCCAAAATGTGATGTGTCCTTCCTGGAGTCAGAAGATGGCAGTGGGAAGGGGGCAGCTCTCATCACTGCTGTGGCCTGCCGCATCCGAGAGGCTGGACAACGGTAGAGCTCCTGCAATTGGAAGGACTTTCCTGGTTTCCCTTCTTTCCTGCTTTAAATTATAAGATGCCATTCCCCTTGTGTCAGAAACAGACCCTTTGGCTTTTCCTTGGCAGAGAGGACCTCACTGGACTAGGTTTTGTCTGCTCATTGTAGAGTTTGGTACCCAAGCCTTGGCCCTCCGGAGATAAATACAATTTGAAGTAAGGATTTGTTCACACTTTTCACAACTGTTACCATTGATTTTCTTGAAACTCGAAAAAAAGATTTAATCTTTAGTAATCCCCCTGGCCAAATTCCATGCTCCTATATAATCCTACAGGATGCGGACAATAATAAAAAATATGTTTGCTCCACCTTGAAGCCTGACCATGACATTTCTAGGTGGAAAGCATTCCCCAGCTTGAAGGTTGGTGCTATTTCTCCTCTCAGAGAGCTGAGAGGTCTCCACTGACTTGAGCCTGATTCTGCCACAGGCAGGGGGGAGGGGTAGCAATGGAGGGGAAGTCCATGGATAGCCATGTGGCAGCCTCTGTTCAACCTCATCTCTAAGCATTTGCCAGGTGGGTTCCAGTGGATGCTGTTCCTGGAATCAAAACATCCTGAGTCTGATCAAGCAAAACCAAAGCCTAGAGTCCTGGGAGTAGGTTCACAGGGCATCAGTAAGCAGTGGACCTTTGGGGGCGGGAAGACTTTTTGGTCTGTTTTAAAATTTTTTCCTGCAGAAGTG
>SJYA01001557.1:157493-187173 GCA_006410615.1 Neotragus moschatus | reverse complement strand
CACACACACACACGCACACACAGCTGATGTCTTCCAGCTGCCTCCGTTCATGCATATTATGCACCACACCCAACTGGATCTGGTACTACAACTTTCCCTATGACTTCTGTTAATCCTTCTTCTACCTCTTCACAATCGCACACAAACTGCAACCTCTGTTTTGTCGGTACACAAGACAACTTCAGTCCTTTCTAAGGTACAATGTCTGTTTATTTATATAGTTTTAAACTATGCAACATATGTAAAACTGTTCTACCGAATTTATTAGATTCTTTTTTTTTTTTTAAACTATTGATTCAGCTGAACCAGATCTTAGTTATGTCAAGGGAGATTTTTTAGCTATGGCATGTGGGATCTATTTGCCTGACAATGGGTCAATCATGGGCCCCCTGCATTGGGAGCATAGCGTCTGAGCCACTGGACCATCAGGGAATCCCACATTCATTAGGTTCTTTTTCTTTTTTTTTGCATAGACTCGATAGTTTTTTACTGAAGAAATTCTCTGAACAAAGTGAGTTTCAGAAACACATATGTCTCATTATCACAGAACTGACTGTACAGCATATCTTACCAGCTGAGACTCTGCTATCTCCTTTCCTTGCTCTATGGTCATTTTCACCATACTTATAAAGTCTTGACTGAGATGCTTGCCATAAATAAATGTAAGACTTTTGCATTTCATTACTGTGAGTTTAGCTACCAAGTCATTTTACTAGATGTTCTCTTATTTGTGTCTAAATTCTAAATTTGTTGTGCTTTTCCCATTGTTTCAACTGAGAGTTCATTTGGCAGCCAATAGACTCAGCTATTAGGAGATAAGATTTACTTTGAGACTATATATACTATACTATGAGTATTTGTAGAACTTTATGGTATGGTCTTGCCTCATGTTTTCTAATAAAAAACACTGGAAATCTGCCTCTCCAGTGCTCACATGAATAGAACCCAACATTACTTAGAGCAGACAAATATCAATTGTGAGATTTCAAAATTTCACTAACCTTTTGATTAGAATTTAGTCAAAGTATCACTGCCCAGTTGATGTGTTATTTGGATGTATTCAATACTGTTAAGTAACTTTAGCTATATTTCCCCCTCTTAAAATAAGCTTTGAATTAAATTGAAGTCGCTCAGTCATGTCCAACTCTTTGTGACGCTATGGACTGCACCCCACCAGGCTTCTCCATCCATGGGATTTTCCTGGCAATAGTCCTGGAGTGGATTGCCATTTCCTTCTCCAGGGGATCTTCCCAACCCAGGGATTGAACCTAGGTCTCCCACATTGTAGATAGACGCTTTACCGTCTGAGCCACCAGGGAAGTCCCTAAAATAAGCTTGTGATACCCTTAATAGGTAATTTTGAAGTCTTTATTTTTGATATTTTCAACAATTATTTTTAAGGTAATATTGGGACATGTTAGATGACATGAGTTCAGATATGTGGAAGATAATAATAATTTCTATTTCCTAAGCACTGTCTTAACAATCATTAAAAAGTAACAGGTAACAAAATCTCTTCCTTTTACCTGTGAGAAGAGCCAAGTCACCTTAAAGTAATTTGTCAAAATTTATGTAACCAGTGAAGAAGCTTGTGGTTTGAACCCAGGTACTCTGGTCCCTGAGTCTGTGGGTTTAATCATTATACTAAGCCTTTAACTGGGAAAAATGAAACATGTTCTTTTCCTTACTGGGAAACGCAGCTTGCCTGGTGACATTATGACATCAAGTTGGTCACTTGGTTTAGCTCCTAAACCTCTAACCAGCAAATTTCGAGTAAGAGTAGGATGATAACAGTCTATTTTTGCCAAAACTCTAGGGCTTCATCTATGATAACCCTCTTATTTCACTAACTGGAGTCTGGGCCAGACATAAATCTTTCTGTACTTGACTACTTCTTGGTTACACCTGAACTCACCTTGATATAACAATATTTTACCTCAATGAAGATGATGGATAATAGCCTAGATCTGTCATTTAACCATAAAAAGTCACTCCTTAACATTCTCTCTCTAGATTTTACAACCTAAATTCCTTTAATTACCCCACAAATATTTGGCTTTCTGTTTTTGAAAACTCTTTCTTTTTTTGTCCATTTCTCTGCTATTTCATGTTCTACTTTAAATGATGTTTCATTTAAAACATATGAATTTAGAATCTTTTCTCTTTTTTGAAACTGCATTGTAATGAATATTAAATTATATGAGCCATAACTAGGATTTGACAATTATTTCTCACCTAGAGAGTTTAATTGTACATGAATTAGATATTAAATTATAAGACCAATTATCATAGTGAAAAAAAACACACTGGAATTTGTAAAAATAAAAAGATGTGTATAAGAGACAGGTCCTAGAAAGTTTAATGTTGATTATTTTGTTTCTCTTGCAATCTTATTCCCAGTCTCAAATGTCTTTATAACAATGATTAAGTTGTCATATACATATACATATCCCCTGTTTTGACTGCCAATTTATTCCCAGGCAATTGATATTTTAGGGAACATTTTGAGCATAATGCAAATTTTACATTTGCTTATGCATGATTATATGTGAGAAATACTAGATGAATGAAGAAGCATATTCTCAGTTGAACTGGTTTGGGTAAGAATACACAAAATTCATGCACACACACACACACGCACACACAGCTGATGTCTTCCAGCTGCCTCCGTTCATGCATATTATGCACCACACCCAACTGGATCTGGTACTACAACTTTCCCTATGACTTCTGTTAATCCTTCTTCTACCTCTTCACAATCGCACACAAACTGCAACCTCTGTTTTGTCGGTACACAAGACAACTTCAGTCCTTTCTAAGGTACAATGTCTGTTTATTTATATAGTTTTAAACTATGCAACATATGTAAAACTGTTCTACCGAATTTATTAGATTCTTTTTTTTTTTTTAAACTATTGATTCAGCTGAACCAGATCTTAGTTATGTCAAGGGAGATTTTTTAGCTATGGCATGTGGGATCTATTTGCCTGACAATGGGTCAATCATGGGCCCCCTGCATTGGGAGCATAGCGTCTGAGCCACTGGACCATCAGGGAATCCCACATTCATTAGGTTTTTTTTCTTTTTTTTTTGCATAGACTCGATAGTTTTTTACTGAAGAAATTCTCTGAACAAAGTGAGTTTCAGAAACACATATGTCTCATTATCACAGAACTGACTGTACAGCATATCTTACCAGCTGAGACTCTGCTATCTCCTTTCCTTGCTCTATGGTCATTTTCACCATACTTATAAAGTCTTGACTGAGATGCTTGCCATAAATAAATGTAAGACTTTTGCATTTCATTACTGTGAGTTTAGCTACCAAGTCATTTTACTAGATGTTCTCTTATTTGTGTCTAAATTCTAAATTTGTTGTGCTTTTCCCATTGTTTCAACTGAGAGTTCATTTGGCAGCCAATAGACTCAGCTATTAGGAGATAAGATTTACTTTGAGACTATATATACTATACTATGAGTATTTGTAGAACTTTATGGTATGGTCTTGCCTCATGTTTTCTAATAAAAAACACTGGAAATCTGCCTCTCCAGTGCTCACATGAATAGAACCCAACATTACTTAGAGCAGACAAATATCAATTGTGAGATTTCAAAATTTCACTAACCTTTTGATTAGAATTTAGTCAAAGTATCACTGCCCAGTTGATGTGTTATTTGGATGTATTCAATACTGTTAAGTAACTTTAGCTATATTTCCCCCTCTTAAAATAAGCTTTGAATTAAATTGAAGTCGCTCAGTCATGTCCAACTCTTTGTGACGCTATGGACTGCACCCCACCAGGCTTCTCCATCCATGGGATTTTCCTGGCAATAGTCCTGGAGTGGATTGCCATTTCCTTCTCCAGGGGATCTTCCCAACCCAGGGATTGAACCTAGGTCTCCCACATTGTAGATAGACGCTTTACCGTCTGAGCCACCAGGGAAGTCCCTAAAATAAGCTTGTGATACCCTTAATAGGTAATTTTGAAGTCTTTATTTTTGATATTTTCAACAATTATTTTTAAGGTAATATTGGGACATGTTAGATGACATGAGTTCAGATATGTGGAAGATAATAATAATTTCTATTTCCTAAGCACTGTCTTAACAATCATTAAAAAGTAACAGGTAACAAAATCTCTTCCTTTTACCTGTGAGAAGAGCCAAGTCACCTTAAAGTAATTTGTCAAAATTTATGTAACCAGTGAAGAAGCTTGTGGTTTGAACCCAGGTACTCTGGTCCCTGAGTCTGTGGGTTTAATCATTATACTAAGCCTTTAACTGGGAAAAATGAAACATGTTCTTTTCCTTACTGGGAAACGCAGCTTGCCTGGTGACATTATGACATCAAGTTGGTCACTTGGTTTAGCTCCTAAACCTCTAACCAGCAAATTTCGAGTAAGAGTAGGATGATAACAGTCTATTTTTGCCAAAACTCTAGGGCTTCATCTATGATAACCCTCTTATTTCACTAACTGGAGTCTGGGCCAGACATAAATCTTTCTGTACTTGACTACTTCTTGGTTACACCTGAACTCACCTTGATATAACAATATTTTACCTCAATGAAGATGATGGATAATAGCCTAGATCTGTCATTTAACCATAAAAAGTCACTCCTTAACATTCTCTCTCTAGATTTTACAACCTAAATTCCTTTAATTACCCCACAAATATTTGGCTTTCTGTTTTTGAAAACTCTTTCTTTTTTTGTCCATTTCTCTACTATTTCATGTTCTACTTTAAATGATGTTTCATTTAAAACATATGAATTTAGAATCTTTTCTCTTTTTTGAAACTGCATTGTAATGAATATTAAATTATATGAGCCATAACTAGGATTTGACAATTATTTCTCACCTAGAGAGTTTAATTGTACATGAATTAGATATTAAATTATAAGACCAATTATCATAGTGAAAAAAAACACACTGGAATTTGTAAAAATAAAAAGATGAAAGAGCTTGATTATGGGACAACAACATACTTGTTGCATGGGCCATTAACTATTTGTGGGGAGTTGAATGCATTCCTTCTTTTATTTGATCTCAGTTGCTTTTCTATAAAATGATTTGGACTAACTGTTCTATATTGTCATTCTCAGATGAACATTTATTTATGACTGGATTTTCATACCATCTTATTCAGTTGTAGTGTAGTATGATTTTGTTAATAAGATATTTTGCTATTAATCCAATGATAACTCATTATTGTTTTCCTTTCCATGTCTAAGAATCTTTGTGCCATTAAGAAGTTTTTAATTTGGTTTTATCCTCAAGGACTGATTTTACTTAAAATTTCTTTGGTCTTTGGATGATTTCTAATTGACTGAGATCATTCTTTTTTTCTCCTATTATTTTAAAAAGCTATATGGAGTTAAGTGAGTTTTTTTCTGTGTTTTCATTCAAACAGTGATAGTGATTAAGACATGTCAATTCTTCCTGACTTTCATGGACTGGGAATAAAAAGGCAACTGACTCTTTCAGAATGATCCATGATTTGGCAGAAGCAAAACATATAATAGATTAGTTTTCTTCTTTGTTCTCAATGCACTCCAAAGCTGGACCATCACATGCCAGAAACAAGATTTTCCACAGTCCTTTGAACAACTTCAATATATTTCATTTAATTACATATTGCTATAGTCTCAGCATTCATAAAATGAAGGTTTTAAGCTTTAACTTGTTCAGTTTTATTTATAACTAGAACAATTAAAGCCTTTGTGAGGTATATTCTAATAAAATTTTTGCTATTTAGAAAGATGAAAATGAATATTAAATAAATATATTTCATAGTCATCTTAATAAGGGAAAATGTTGTATCCATTAAAAAGAAAAGGATGTTATATATAATGAAAAGGATACAGCAGTAATAAACTATTAGAAAGCACAGAGAAATTACAGAATGTAAAAATGAATAGAAAATTGGTATAAAAATATATCAATAGACATCGATTTTCAAAATGAAAATATCCACTGAGTGCCCCAGCCCAATGAATGGGAAAATATTCACATCAAAGGATATAGTTGTGAAATTTCAAAATAATGGGGACAAAGGAAATATCTTTTTAAAACTTCTAAGGTGGGAAAAATCAGGTCACGTACAAAGGTGAGCAATTATCATTGGCCTGGCAAATTCTACAATATAAAACATGACAATTCCGTGTCACATTGCTTGGAAATAAGGTGGAGAGGCCTTATTGAAATGTGCTTTCTCTCCTACTTTGACTCAGCAGCCAATGCAAGCCTAAGACAACAAGTGAATGTTATCAGAGAATGTGGAAAACCTGGTGAGATGAGCCAAATAAAGAGTCACATCTACTGAACACAAGTCTAACCTGGGAACACAGAGATTGAAGACACAGACACTAATCATATTGAAAGAAATCTTTCTGGTGAAGCTCTAGCTTATACTGAAAGGGCAAAGAAGAAATTGCCATTTAGATGAAACCTCAATGAAGCAAAGACTTGGAACTCAATTCTCAGTTATTTTTAAACACTCTGTGTGTGTGTGTGTGTGCCCGTAAACATGCACATGTTTGGAAAGAGATCAGGGAGTAGTTTTTTTTTTTTTTTTTCTGATGAAGGAAACTGTTAAAGGAATGAATATAAAATAAAGAAGAGAAATGAAAAACAAAGGAGAAAGGGAAAAACATACCCAATTGAATGCAGAGTTCCAGAGAATAGCGGAGAGATAAGGTCTTCTTACGGAGAAGGCAATGGCATCCCACTCTAGTACTCTTGCCTGGAAACTCCCATGGATGGAGGAGCCTGGTAGGCTGCAGTCTATGGGGTCGCTAAGAGTCAGACTCGACTGAGCGACTTCACTTTCACTCTTCACTTTCATGCATTGGAGAAGGAAATGGCAACCCACTCCAGTGTTCTTGCCTGGATAATCACAGGGACGGGGGAGCCCAATGGATTGCCATCTATGGGGTTGCACAGAGTTGGACACGACTGAAGCTACTTAGCAGCAGCAGCAGCAGCAAGGCCTTCTTAAGTGAGCAGTGCAAAGAAATAGACAAAAGCATTAGAATGGGAAAGACTAGAGACCTCTTTAAGAAAAATGGAGATACTAAGGGAATATTTCATGCAAGAATGGGTATGATAAAGGACAGAAATGGTAAGGATCTAACAGAGGCTGAAGAGATTAAGAAGAGGTGGCAAGAATACACAGAATTATGCAAAACATTTTTTAAATACCTGGATAACCAGGATGCTGTAGACACTTACCTAGAGCCAGACATCCTGGAGTGTGAAGTCAAGTGGGACTTAGGAAACATTACTATGAACAAAGCTAGTGGAGGTGATGGAATTCCAGCAGAGCTATTTCAAATCCTAAAAGATGATGCTGTTCAAGTGCTACACTCCATATGTCAGCAAATTTGGAAAACTCAGCAATGGCTATAGGACTGGAAAAGCTCAGTTTTCATTCTAATCCCAAAGAAGAGCAATGCCTAAGAATATTCACACTAGCATATAATTGTGCTCATTTTACATGCTAGCAAGTTTATGCTCAAATCCTTTAAGCTAGGCTTTAGCAGGATGTGAACCAAAACTTCCAGATGTTCAAGCTCGTTTTAGAAAAGGCAGAGGAACCAGAGATCAAATTGCCAACATTTGTTGGATCATGGAGAAAGCAAAGAATTTCCAGTAAAACATCTACTTCTGCTTCATTGATTACACTAAGCACTTTGACTTTGTGGATCACAACAAATTGTGGAAAATACTTGAACAGATGGGATACCAGACTGCCTTATCTATCTCCTGAGAAATTCATATGTAGGCCAAGAAGCAACAGTTAGAACTAGATATGGAACAACAGACTGGTTCAAAATTGGGAAAGGAGTATGTCAAGGCTGTATATTGTCACCCTGCTTATTTAACTTATATGGAGAGTACATTATGTGAAATGTCATACTGGATGAAGCACAAGATGGAATCAAGTTTGCAGGGAGAAATATCAGGAAACCAAGACATGCAGATGATACTACTCTAATGGCAGACAGTGAAGAAGAACTAAAGAACCTTTTGATGAGGGTGAAAAAGTAGAATGAAAAAGTTGGTTTGAATATCAACATTAAAAAGTATGATATCATGGTATCCAGCCCATCACTTCATGGCAAATAGAAGGGAAAAAAGTGGAAACAATGATAGATTTTATTTTCTTGGGCTCCAGAATCACCGCGGATGGTGACTGCAGCCATGAAATGAAAAGACACTTGCTCCTTTGAAGGAAAGCTATGACAAAAGTAGACAGCATATTAAAAAGCAGTGGAATCACTTTGCTGACCAGAATCTGTAGCGTTAAAACTGGTTTTTCCAGTAATCATATATGGATATGAGAGCTGGACCATAAAAAAACCTGGGCACTGAAGGATGATGCTTTCAAATTGTAATGTTGGTGAAGACTCTTGAGAGTCCCTTGGACTGCAAGTCAATCAACCTTGAATATTCATTGAAAGGACTGGTGCTGAAGCTGAAGCTCCAATACTTTGGTCCCCTGATGTGAAGAGCCATCTGGGAGAGCAGCCAAGCAGACATGAGGTGGACCCAGTGTCACCTATACACAAAAGACTGTGGATCGCTCGTGTTTGCCTTTTCTCAGGTTTAAATATGTCTCTGTAAAAAAATAAAGACTACAAGATTTCAAGCCTATCTTTTCTCAGAATTAACTGGCAGTACAGGTAAATTTAATCAAAATCAGATTTTTCTTTTCTACATTGGAGGATTCATGAGGTTTTGTTCTGCTTTTGATTCTTTGTAACTTCCTACCATAGAGAATCATCACTATCATTAGAACCCAAATACCCCTGTCAGAACTTCACAGCAATACACTCTGCTCTGCCTCCCTCTGGTGCCCTCCTCAGGCCTGTGCTTCAGAGCCTTTTGAAATTCCCAAGGACATAGTTCATTTTCATAAATACAAAATGTGACAGAAATTTCAACAAGGGCCCCACGACATTGGCTGCTGTCAGAAAAAAAGGACTAATTGGTTTATCTGCTAAAGTGTATGCTCAGAATGTAGCCCTAGACTGAAATCTCAAAGGCTGGTTTTTGAAAGACCTGCTGAATTGAGTCGAGGCAAAGGGAAGTGGGGGAGGGGGAGGGATTGGCAATGCAAATTTTAAAACCTGGAAATTGAAGTGTGCTTTAAAGTTTGATTTTTTTCTGTTTCCTTTTTTCACATGTAGAGAAACAATAAGCTTTTTCCAAGTATGACTGCCATGTTTCCATTGTCAATAGTATGAGATCTGATGCTATAATTTTCCATCATCTAACTTATGCCAGCAGTTCTGCATTTTGAAATACAGAGTAATTATTCTCTATACAGCCTCTTCATTTTGTGTTCCATATGGGATTAACTGGAAATAATATATTAAAATTTTAGGTATCTGGAAAAGTAACAAAGAAAATGAAATAAGATCTGAAAAGCAGTTTAATGCCTTTGAGGGAAAATAAATGACAGAAAAATTTGAATACTCAAAAGGAAGGTAAAACTTGTAGAAAAATATTGCTGCAGGGTATACCTGAATGAGAAATAATAAATTAGGGTATTGAAATAAAACATTTTTCACAAAGTACAACTGCAAANAAGAAAATGAAATAAGATCTGAAAAGCAGTTTAATGCCTTTGAGGGAAAATAAATGACAGAAAAATTTGAATACTCAAAAGGAAGGTAAAACTTGTAGAAAAATATTGCTGCAGGGTATACCTGAATGAGAAATAATAAATTAGGGTATTGAAATAAAACATTTTTCACAAAGTACAACTGCAAACTAGAAAATATTTCATATTTCCCATTATGGTTGAGCCTATTGTTTTCAAAGTTGCTGATGAGACTTAAAACAGACTACCACTTTTCAAATTATTTAAATCTGTATAATCTTGGAGCTCTAATCTATTTGCATTTTACCATCTGCTTTGCATGCTTCTTAATTTAATATGCATATCTCAGAATTGATTCAACTTACAAGCTCCTTATGAAGAAGACATGTGCTACTACTGATTGCAGAGATNCCTCGTTCCTGGGATTCTCCAGGCAAGAATACTGGAGTGGGCTGCCATTTCCTTCTCCAGTGCGTAAAAGTTGCTCAGTCGTGTCTGACCCTCAGTGACTCAATATCATAAACATCCAGATCAAAAGTGAGCTCTATAAGGCTCCCCAGATGTGGTCATATTTGATTGTGATGGCCAAAGAAAGAGCAGAAAGGATGGGATTTTAAATGTATTTTTATGTGGTTTGATGAATATATGTATCTGTGTTCTGTTCAGTCCATTTCTCATCTCTAAAATTGATATACAGAATATTTCTGTCACCTCAACATTCCTATTACTTTTGGGTCCCACATAGCCATTGATAAGCTTTCTGTCATTTTATATTTTCTAGAGGTTCACAGAAATGGTATCACATAGCTTATACTTTTACGTATCTGGTTTCTTTCATTTGGCATGTTGTTTTTGGATTCAGCTACTTTACTGTCTTAGTCTTTCTTTTATTCCCTGGAGTAGTATGATACAAACTCATTTCCACTTGCCTCTGGATCGACATTCTTATTNAGCTTTCTGTCATTTTATATTTTCTAGAGGTTCACAGAAATGGTATCACATAGCTTATACTTTTACGTATCTGGTTTCTTTCATTTGGCATGTTGTTTTTGGATTCAGCTACTTTACTGTCTTAGTCTTTCTTTTATTCCCTGGAGTAGTATGATACAAACTCATTTCCACTTGCCTCTGGATCGACATTCTTATTGCTCCTAGTTTTTGACTAATGAGAAAGTTGCCATGAAATGTATGAACATGCATATATGTTTTCCATTTTCTTGGGTAAATATCTTCTTTGAATAGCTAGATCATATAGTAACTATATGTTTAAGTTTTTTGAAGAATCAAATTTTCCCAGAGATGTGGTCTTTTCATATTTCCACTAGTCATGTATGACTTCCAGTTGCTTTACTGCAAAGACAATAGTCTTTCTAATTTTGTTTTTAAATTAACTAATTGATCAGTTATCACAAGTTTAGTGAATATCATCACCTCATATAGATACAAAAGTAAAGAAATACATTTTTTTCTTTGTGATGAGAACTGTTTGGATTTACTTTCAACAAGTTTTGTATATAACATATAGCAGTGTTAATTATGTTTTATCATGCCATATATTACTTTCCTAATACTTATTTATCTTATAACTGAAACATTGTACCTGTTGGACGATAGTCTTTTAAACTTTAGACATTTGAATGTGAGTGTATAATGTTATATAATTGCTATTTACATTTGATTTCTCTGATAATTAATGATGTTGTCTGCTTATTAGTTACTTGAATATTCTTTTTTGGTGAAGTGTATGTTCAAATCATTTCTGGAGAAGGGATAGTCTACCCACTCCTGTATTCTTGCTTGGAGAATCCCCATGGACAGAGGAAACTGGCAGGCTACATTCCATGGGGTCACAAAGAGTCGGACATGACCAAGAAACTAAGACCAGCACCATTTACCTGTTTTTTAAATTGGATCTCCTTCGCATTACTATCTATTGTAAATATCTTCTCCCAGATTGTGCCTTCCTTTTTCTTTTCTAATAGTGTCTTTGAGAAAGTAGTAACTTAAAATTCTGATTAGGTTTAATTCTTTTATGGCTCATTTGTGTGTGTGTGTGTGTGTGTGTGTGACTTAGGAACTCTTTTCCTAGCCCAAGATCACACCGCTTTCTCTTATAGTTTCTTGTAGAATTTAATAACTTTAGTTTTTACACTTGAGTCTAAGATTCATTTTTTTTTTAGATGTAGGTAAGAATTGAGATTTATTTTTTCCTATATGGTTACCCATTGTTTCAATACCACTTTTGAAAAGGATGTATTGTGTTCCTTTCGTGGAATTATGTTTCCTTTATTTTTTATGTTCCTTGAAGTCTTGTGTTGCTGTCTTTGCATTCAAAGGAGTTACCTCTTCCAGTCTTTACAAATTCCCCAGGTAAGATCCATTTGTGGATCTTAAGTCTTGATCATCTTTGCATTTTCAAGGTAAATCTCATATGTTATCCTTCATATATGTTATTGGATTTTATTTACTGTAAGTTGTTAAGAGTTTTTGCAGTCACATGCATGAGGATATGGTCTACAGTTTTTTTTTTGTTGTTGTTTGTTTATTTGTTTTGTAATGTCTATACTAATTTTGGTATCAGGATGATAAAAATGTTATGCATATCTGGACCTCTTTCTCTGCATAACTTTCTCCTTTGGTATTTACAGTCCCTTTCCCCAACCAATTTGAGACTCATTGAACTTCAATCTCTGTCTCCTATATTGAAACCAATGGCAGTCTCTTTCTGAATTACCTTCCCCATTGTTTAGTCCTGAAACTGTCTGCAAGCAGAAAACCAAGGGCTTCTGTTTTCAGCAGAAGTCTGTGCTATCTGCTTTTTAGTGACTAAAAGAATAGTTTCATACATTTTTCCACTTTTCAGTTTATTTACAGTAAAAGAATTGTTCCTGCACTATTGCTCCATGGTGACCAGGCAAGAGTTGAATTTCTGTTTAAAAATTTAGATGTTTTTCTGCTGTGTAAAAAATTCTGTTTATTTCAAAATGTCAGTCTTATCAGATTTACTACATGTAAAAATAATAATTTTATCTTATCAAAAAAATCATTTCTAAAACTCTGAGAATCTAAAGGTCAGATCATGAATATAAATGTACTTTGAAATATGGCCTCCTTTTTCCTTGCCTGCTCCATTTTGACTGCCTATCATGATCTATGACTGCTCGTCAATCAGTGGGGCCAGGTCAGATACTGTGTGGGACACGATGAATTTTAAAATATTTTAAAATATTATTGTTTTCTTTGATGAGGTTATAATCTAGTAAAACAGTCAAGACATAAAATATAATCATTAACTAAAATAAAACATCAAGTATTATAATTTTACAGAGTCTAGAGTGGGGACTCTTGGGTGGCATATACAGAAGAATTCCAGTGACCTCATTTTAACATTGGACAGTTCTGAGAGTAGTCCTGTGGACCAATTGCTTAACATTTCCATGTTGTAACCAGGTAATGGCTCACTCAGAGATGTCTGACGGCAGGTGAGATTCTAGGCAAAACTCATATCCTAGATAGAGTCCATTCATCCAAAATAACAGGCAATTCTCCTTTTGCATTATGTTCTCATATTCTTTTTTACTTACGGGCACGTATATGCTGGGTGTCATTATGTGTAGTTTATGTTTTCAATTAATCTATACTGTTTATACTTTGCACATCCTTTTGGTTACTAAGTTCTGATAAATGGTATTAACATAGGATTCCATGAGTGATCTTTTAGTGACCATATCTTTGCTGGTTTCTGACTGGTTAACTTCAATTGTGGTTTGAGTCCTCTGAATATCAATCAGTGAAATAAAATTGCATTATCCTTAAAGTGAGGTAGCACTTCTTATATCTCAAATAATAGTTCTCATTTTTCTTTTTTAGTAAATATCTGAGAGCAGCTACTTCAATGCAGTCTGCAAATACAATATCAAATAGTTGAATTCTGTGTAGAAAGGTCAAAAATAAGTACACACACCTTAGTGAAGAGAAAAGGTGCTCACTAGCTCTGACTATGGAGAAGGCAATGGCAACCCATTCCAGTACTCTTGGCTGGACAATCTCATGGAAGGAGGAGCCTGGTGAACTGCAGTTTATGGGGTCACAAAGAGTTGGACACAACTGAGTGACTTCACTTTCACTTTTCACTTTCATACATTGGAGAAGGAAATGGCAACCCACTCCAGTGTTCTTGCCTGGAGAATCCCAGGGACGGGGGAGCCTGGTGGGCTGCCGACTATGGGGTCACACAGTTGGACAAGACTGAAGCAACTTAGCAGCAGCAACAAGTTTTCTTCTTGCTTATTTCATTACTTTATAAGTTTCAAAATTAGGAGGATATAGCTTAGAAATTTAGAAATAACCATAGCTGGTCCAGATTAATGTTCCATCCAGACCCCAAATCCATGCAAACAATGGCCCTGGGGATTGAATTGTGAGTGAGTGGTTGTAATTTTTCATCCTGACATCAACTTTAGAAGTAGGTCAGCATGTGTCAGCTCCTTGTAATCTGTATCTACTTCTTAGAGATTAAGAGTTTCATAAAATTATTATGTGCTGTATAAAGAAGTACTTAAGTATTTCCTTTTTTTTTGTCCTCTGTTTCCCTTGTTCAGTTTTATAAAGGATCTCCCCTAAATAAGACTCAGGCTTCCCTCGTAGCTTAGCTGGTAAAGAATTTGCCTGCAATGCAAGAAACCCTGCTTTGATTCCTGGGTTGGGAAGATCCCCTGGAGAAGGGATAGTCTGCCCACTCCAGTATTCTTGGGCTTCCCTGGTGGCTCAGATGGTAAAGAATACTCTAGTATTTTAGATTTTGAAAGTTAAGTCTCTGCTTGTTTTAGTTGTATCAATCACTACTTTTTTTTTTTCTTTTTGTATTTTTAAGATCTTAATCTGGTTGCCATCCTCTGGTTTTGTCTTTCCAAGTTGGAAAGTTTTACCCTTTCAGTTCCTTCTTTCATTGGTGGCTGTCTTCCCTAGCACTGTTGCCACTTTGAATTCTTGTGATTGCTTGAGGTTTCCTTTTCTGATATTCTACAACATCCATTTGGCATTTCTGAAAATGCAACAACAAAATAATATATAGGGTTATAGATGAAGAAGCAGAAGGAAAAGGCAAAGTATTTTCTTATATTTTTACAAACAACCCATGCCTACCTGGACTTTTAGTTTATAGAAGCACCATATGTCTCTGTTCTCAAGCGGTCATCCACTTGAGAAATATCATTATATACCCATATCCATTACTCACCTAATTGATTAGATATTTTAAAAAAGTATTATTTACTTTTTCTGTTTATTTTTTTCCCCTCTTCCTGCCTCCCTCTTTCTTACTCTCCTTTATATTTTTTTTTTCATTTTCCTTCCTTTCTCACTTATTGTTATTTAAGGAAGCCAACAATTTGGGCTGTAGGGTCTTAGAATGGGATAACCCATCTGATCTCAGGTGGCCTCAGACTACAGTGGCTTGAAAGTGGCCAAAGACTGAGGCCAGGTCGTGGTGGTAAGAGCACCAAATCCTAACCACTAGACCAGCAGTCAGTGACAAGGCCCTGGCTCTTTGGCTTTGCGGAAAAAGAATTCCCACAAAGACAGAAAGTAGTGAAACCAGGAAACTGTTTATTAGGAGGAAAAGAGCATGTTTGGGTAGACACACGGGCAGACTCAGAGGAAGAGTGCTGCCATAGTAGTGGTTTGAATAACTTTTGGAGGGCATTTCTTCCAGGTTTCCTTTGACCAATAATCTTGCTTTGCCTGGTTCTGAGCCTATATTTGGTATGTCTCAGTGTCCTCCCCTGGAGAAGGCAATGGCACCCCACTCCAGTATTCTTGCCTGGAAAATCCCATGGATGGAGGAGCCTGGTAGGCCTCAGTCCATGGGGTCGCAAAGAGTTGGACACGACAGAGCGAACTCACTCACCCAGTGTCCTCCCCTGTGCGCATGCATATTTTTAGCCAAGATGGATTCTAGTGAAGAGGCCTATGGGTAGTTGCATCACTTACCATGAGGTGATGCTCCCTCTCTTTTGACCTTCTAAGGAGTCTTTTTGCATGTATGTAGTCAGGGAGGTCTCTTTAACTTCAAGAATGAGGAATATTTGCTCTCTCATCTCTCTTGTGAGCATGGCCCAGACTCCTCCCTTGATTGTCATCTTGTTTTTGTCTTGTAGTATTGGTCCACAGAGAATGAATGCCAACTCTTTGCTGGGGGGTGGTGGGAGAACCCATCCCCTAGTGATTTATTACCTAAATTTCAACTTAAGACATTAAAAAATAAGAAATATGATTATGTACTGTCACTCTAAGTCCACTTTCTTTGAATGACTGTAAATATAATAGCCTAATTTAAATATATAACACCAATATAATCAAAATAAAAGGCACAGATTTTCTGGAGAGCAGTGGAGAATGTGGAAAAGACTATTGAGAGAGGATAAAGTAAGGCCCTTAGAGATTCAAACTAACAAAAATTAAAGCTATAGAAGCTTGAGCTCTTTCATTACCTGTTTGAGATTGCTTTGTTGCCCTGTCTCTCCTCAGATCTAGTCCTTTTACAAATTCAATCACTGTTTAAGTTTATGTTTTCTTCTTGCCCTGATTTCATCTCTCCTGAAGTCAAGCATTTAATTTGCTCTTGTATCTGCCACTCAGTTTGATGGTCAGGTCAGGTCAGGTCAGGTCAGTTCAGTTCAGTTCAGTCACTCAGTCATGTCCGACTGTTTGTAACCCCATGAATTGCAGCACGCCAGGCCTCCCTGTCCATCACCAACTCCTGGAGTTTACTCAAACTCATGTCCATCAAGTCGGTGATGCCATCCAGCCATCTCATCCTCTGTCATCCCCTTCTCCTCCTGCCCTCAATCCCTCCCAGCATCAGAGTCTTTTCCAATGAGTCAACTCTTCTCATCAGGTGGCCAAAATATTGGAGTTTCAGCTTTAGCATCAGTCTTTCTAATGAACACCCAGGACTGATTTCCTTTAAGATGGAGTGGTTGCAGTCCAAGGGACTCTCAAGAGTCTTCTCCAACACCACAGTTCAAAAGCATCAATTCTTTGGCGCTCAGCTTTCTTCACAGTCCAACTTTCACATCCATACATGACTACAGGAAAAACCATAGCCTTGACTAGACAGACCTTTGTTGGATAAGTAATGTCTTTGCTTTTCAATATGCTATCTAGGTTGGTCATAACTTTGCTTCCAAGGAGTAAGCATCTTTTAATTTCATGGCTGTAATCACCATCTGTAGTGATTTTGGAGCCCAGAAAAATAAAGTCTGACACTGTTTCCACTGTTTACCCATCTATTTCCCATGAAGTGATGGGACCAGATGCCATGATCTTAGTTTTCTGAATGTTGAGCTTTAAGCTAACTTTTTCATTCTCCTTTTTCATTGTAGGATATAAAACCACAGACAAGGGCATGGTGCCCCCATTTTCTGAGTACCTGCTCTATGCATGTACTTTATAGGCTCTTTTCTTGTTTCATGAAGTCCTCACAACATCCCCGTGCGATACATTCTTCCTTTTTAAAAAAGATTTTACCATATTGTATTGGTTTTGCCATACATCAACATGAATCTGCCATGGGTGTACACAGGTTTGATGCATGATATATTCTTCCTTTTACACATGAATTATTTGGGGCTCATTTTCTCGAGGACATGCAGGGAGAAAGTAGCAGAATTAGAATTTGAGCCCAGACTTTATCCTGCCACTATGCAGCTTTCAAACACCACCACTAGCTATGGCAGTAAGAGGTTGTTAGATTCAAGACTGTTCACTACTGAGTTAACCTTTGAACATTACAGTATATAACTATCCTCTTCATAAAGTGCTTTCTCTCTCTTCCTAGTTTTCAGGAGATTAAAGTTTACTTCAGAATTTTGTATATCAAGAAAAAATGGCTCAAAATTAAGCCTTTTCATAAAATGGGTCTTCAGAAATATCGAGAACAGGCTTTGTGTACCTTTTGGCTATTCTTCCTTTATTTACTCATCTTTGCTCTCACATAGTCAAGAATCAAGGTATATATGTTTTCCTATGTTAAGGAAGCAGTCAGTTTTCTTAAACCAGCTTCTTTATCTAGACAAATTACTTTTATAGTTGTTGATGATAATTTTTGATATTTTAGAATAATGCCATAGATTAATTTTTAATTACAGGAAACTTCAGGGACTTCAGAGTAAGTGGTTTTCTCTATTTAGACCCAAACTTAAACATTCTAGAACTGATTGATTTAGCAGATTTAAATGCAAATGAATAAATATGAAATAAAGTTTCTTGGTAGGTCTTATTTGAAATATTGTTCTGAAATTAAAGTAGAAGTTTACTTAAAAATATCTACTGACAAACATGCATGCTTCTAATGTTAAAAAGTTATCAATTAGCTAATTTTACAATTGTGTATGGTTTGCTGAACACAATCTCTTCAGTAAGAAAATGCTATTCTTTCCTTCTTGGGGGGCCTTGAAGGCAAAAGAAGTAATTACTGTCAATGATCCTTCACTTCCTAAGTGCCATAAGTTGNGATGTTGAAGAAGACTCTTGAGAGTCCCTTGGACTGCAAGGAGATCCAACTAGTCTATTCTAAAGGAAATCAGTCCTGCGTGTTCTTGGGAAGGACTGATGCTAAAGCTGAAACTCCAGTATTTTGGCCACCTGATGCGAAGAGTTGACTCATTGGAAAAGACTCTGATTCTGGGAGGCATTGGGGGCAGGAGGAGAAGGGGAGGACAGAGGTTGTGATACCTGGATGGCATCACTGACTTGATGGACAAGAGTTTGAGTCAACTCCGGGAGTTGGTGATGGACAGGAAGGCCTGGTGTGCTGCAATTCATGGGGTCGCAGCATCGGACATGATTGAGCACCTGAACTGAGCTGCCCTCCAATTAATTTTATAAGCCCAATATAATTTTAATAATAATATGTACCAAAATTACATAAGGTTAGTGCAAAAAAAAAATTCAAAGAAAAAACCTACAAGCTAAAGTCCTTAAAGTATAACCAATAGAAAATAGGAATAATACATTATGACAAAATAAGTTTTATACTATGAATTCAAAATGGGTTCACATATGCAAATCAATCGGTGTAATTCACAGAATGACAGATTGCGTGAAAACATCACATGACCATTTCAATAGAACAAGAAAAGTATTTATTAAATTCAATGACAATTTGTGATTAAAAAAAAAATTCCCAGCCATAATCCAGGAGTGGAATAATATTTCTTCAAACTGGTGAAGAATATCTATGAAAACATTATAGCTGCCTGCAATGCAGGAGGCACAAGAGTTGCCAGTTGGCTACCTGGGTTGGGAAGATCCCCTAGAGAAGGACATGGCAACCCACTCCAGTATTCTTGCCTGGAGAATCCCGTGGACAGAGGAGCCTGGCGGGCTACAGTCCTTAGGGTCACAAAGAGTCGGATAGAACTGAAGCAACTGAGTAGGCTCACAGTGTCAAATTTAATTGTGAGCTAAGGATTGACAGGGTGGCCTGTGTGTTTCAGCCCATGGGGTCACAAAGAGTTGAACATGACTTAACAACTGAATAACAAAAAGGAGTGAGATTCTTTCCTCTCTCCATTCCCATTCAATGAATCCAGCAACTTTTTCTGAATATACTTTCTGTCCCCACTCTGAATCATTTTGGTAATTTGATCAATGGTCTTTTGATCATACTTACAGAAATATTTCTGTACTCTCATTCTGTATTTTGATCAAGTTGTGCCTTCACTAACACAACATCCTCCGATGACATGTCTTAATAGTAAATCTTGAAATAAAAGTAAAACATTCAGGTTAGTCCCATTCTCTCAGGGGACAAAGAAAAAGCTGCTTTCATTTTTTTTTCAGTATTGTAATAAAAATTTCAGTAATTTATTAAGAAAAAGAACTAAAATAAATAAAGTTTGGAAAAGATGAAATAAAGCTCTCAATATTCATAGACAACCCAACTACACATAAAATATCCAAAGGAACCTATAGTACCTGCCCAATGAATTAGTTAGGGAATTTTGCAAGATTACACCAAATGAAGTCAGTACACAAGAATCAATTATTTTCTTTAAATTTCAAAGTATAACTGAGAGATTTATATATTTCCTTTGCAATAGCATGCAAAATTTAGAAATAAATCTAACGATGAATACTTTAGACTTGCACATGGAAAACTATAACATTTCTAAGAGATTAATACTCTAAATAATGGGAAATATGTAATGAGTTCATGGATCAGAATAAGCACTGTTAAGGTGTCAATTCGCCTAAATTGGTGCAAAGATTAAATGAAAATCCAATAAAATTGTAATAGTTTTTTAATTTGCTTTGATTAAAAGTGATAAGCACACTCTAAAGTCTAAGTTGCAAGGAAAAGAACCTAAAGTAACAGAAATAATCTTGAAAGAAACAAATCTGAATGTTTTACTTTTACTTCAAGACTTACTATAAAGCTATGTTATCAAGAGAGTGTGGTACTAGTGAAAGCACAAACAGATCAAAATACAAAATGAGTCCAGAAATACTCCTGCAAGTGTGCTCAAATGACTTGTCAATCAAAGTATCAAAGATATTCGATGAGGGGTCAAAGTCTTTTCAGAAAAAGTTGTCAGACCAACTGGATTGGGGGAGAGGAGGAAGACTCTCAACTCTTGATTTATATCATATGTAAAAATTGATTGAGTTAAATAATACTGATTGATTTTAACAAAAATGTTTAAGTTAAAACACCAATGCTTCCAGAAGAAAACCTAGGAGAATATCTCCACAGTCTAGGGGTAGATGAAGATTTACTAGCAGGTGGAAAACACTAAACATAAAAGGAATGAAAAAATAGATAATTTCAATGTCATAAAAAATTGATAACTTATGTTCCATCTGAGCAATAAATAGCGACAATTTTGTATTATAACTCAAAAGAGTTAAGCATGTATTCATGAGTTCATACTAATATAAATAAATCACCAGATTAACAAAGAAATGGAGGAGAAATGACAACTTCCCCTTATGCAAGAATTACAATTCATAAATTAAGAATGAGGAAAATAGGATGTTCCCATTAGAACATCACGGTAATGATTGCTACAATTAAATTCCATCAATGGACGCTAAAATCAGTGGGCAAAATTTTAATCACAGACAGCATATTTGGGTACTCTCAAAGTATCTCCCCAGATCCTTACAAACTTCAGAGCAAAGTGGAGAATATTGGTAGACATTTCAAGCGATTAATGTTAATATTATTAGTAATGCATGGCAACATTATGTGCCCCTTGTAAAGGTCAAATAACACTGTGATACCCTTCTTAATAACACATAACCTCAATTTCATAATGAGAAACTCAAGTTGAGGGAAGTTCTGCAAAATATGAGATGAGTTTTCTTCAAAATGTCCAGGTTGTGAAAGATGAGGATAGACTGTTCACACATTGGAGGAAACTTAGGAGACTGACAATTGAGTGTGATGTGGGATCCTGGAACAGAAAAAGACATGATGGATAATTGGTGAAATCCCAATACATTCTGCGGCTTAGTTTTATGTTCTTATACCAAAGTTCATTTCTTAGTTTTGATTATTGTTTTATGGCTATGTTCAGTTCGGTTCAGTCGCTCAGTCATGTCCGACTCTTTGCGACTCCATGAATTGCAGCACGCCAGGCCTCCCTGTCCTTCACCAACTCCCAGAGTTCACTCAAACTCATGTGCTTTGAGTTGGTGATGTTAACATAGGGTAAATCAGATGAAGGGTATATGGGAACTCTCTACGCTATATGTTCCAACTCTTTTGTAAGTCTAAAATTATCTTAAAAGAAAATTTTAAACAAAATAACAAACAAAATGTAAAACTTCTTTACAAGTTAGGAGTTACACCCTTGAAATTAAATTATATTGACAATTTGTGTATTCTTCTTACCTGTCTGTGCTGCGTTTAAATAATCTCTATAGTATTTAATAATTCTAAAATATGTTTTATGACTTTAAGAACTGAAGTTACCTTAATCTCAAAAGCTTGGTTTAGCACATCATCTTTTTATTCATGCTATATTGATTTATGAGAGCGATTGAGACAACATCCTTGATGATCCTAAGAGAGTTCATCAGAAAGCTCACAATGCTAAATTAGAATAGAAAAGAACACAAATCAAGTGAAATTAATAAAGCAAACAGTGAATGTAGCTCATATGTAACCTTCCTCCTGGATTGAAAACAAAAGCAACTTCAAAAACATTTTTAACAGTACCTCTGAGTAAACCCTTCAATTTGATTCACAAGTTTACATCTTCAGAAATGTTATTTAAAGATGTACCATGTTTAATCATTTTCATATTTCCGCTTTCATTCTCAGTAGTGTCAACTAGTGATCAAATATGTCCATTATCTTTTTGCTATGGCTGTTGCTCAACCAGGGGAATAAAAATACTGCACTGAAGTTAGAGATAAATTTTTACCCCATTTTATAAAGCCATAAACTACTTGTTTATTTAGTGATTTTCACTGACAATAAATATGGTGTTCTGTTGAGTGTTGGTAACAATGCTTCCCTTGTCATAGATATCATGCAATAATATTGATACCTTGTGTTTAGAGGTGTTATTTCTTGAAGAACTCAGTTATTCTTGAAGAGAGACCTACTCTGGTACTATGAACTAAGTATGCTACATTAACTTCCTAAGACCACTGGAGAACAATTTAAAGAACTGCAAACTTAATGACGTGCAATATTAAGTGGTATATCCTGCTATTTTTCAGAGTTTACTGAAGTCTTGTTTCAGGTAACCAGGATTGGAATACCTCTCATGTTTGCTTTATGACATCCAAGGCTGATTTTTATAACACTGCAAGGTGGAACGGCAGATATACCTAAAAGAGCATGGAAGATAAACATTCCATTCCCCGGTTATTTTCTCACTACTTACTAATTTAAATTAGGTAATTTACTCAGCCTTTGCTTAGCTTTATTTTCAAAAAGTAATTTATAAAGACCTATCCAAGTATCCCATGAGAATATTACAGGGATCTAGGATGGGGTAGTTTTACAAACTGCCAAGCAAAATTTAAATGCACAGGAGTTGGTGATGGATAGGGAAGCCTAGAGTGCCGCAGTCCATGGGGTCGCAAAGAATCACACACGACTGAGAGACTGAACTAACTGATTGTTACCTATTACTTGTATGTTATTGCTTGTTACTTATAACAACTGGAATCCAATCTTCAGAACTGGAATTACTTATTTATAACAGTTGGAATTTATTTATTTATTTTTGTTTAAAACATGAGCCTCTTGATGAAAGTGAAAGAGGAGAGTGAAAAAGTTGGCTTAAAGTTCAACATTCAGAAAGCTAAGATCACGGCATCCAGTCCCATCGGCAAATAGATGTGGAAACAGTGGAAACAGTGTCAGACTTTATTTTTCTGGGCTCCAAAATCACTGCAAATGGTGATTGCAGCCATGAAATTAAAAGACGCTTACTCCTTGGAAGGAAAGTTATGATCAACCTAGACAGCCTGTTAAAAAGCAGAGACATTACTTTTCCAACAAATGTCTGTCTAGTCAAAGCTGTGGTTTTTCTGGGACTCTCTCGCTTTTTTGATGATCTAGCGGATGCTGGCAATTGATGTTTGGTTCCTCTGCCTTTTCTAAAACAAGCTTGAACATCTGAAAGTTCATGGTTCACATATTGCTGAAGCCTGGCTTGGAGAATTTTGAGCATTACTTTACTAGCGTGTGCGATGAGTGCAATTGTGCAGTAGTTTGAGCATCCTTTGGCATTGTTTTTCTTTGGAATTGAAGTGAAAACTGATCTTTTCCAGTCCTGTGGCCACTGCTGAGTTTTCCAAATTTGCTGGCATATTGACTGCAGCACTTTCACAGCATCATCTTTCAGGATTTGAAACAGCTCAACTGGAATTTCATCACTTCCACTAGCTTTGTTCCTAGTGATGCTTTCTAAGGCCCACTTGACTTCACATTCCAGGACGTCTGGCTCTAGATGAGTGATCACACCATCGTGATTATCTGGGTCGTGAAGATCTTTTTGTACAGTTCTTCTGTTTATTCTTGCCACCTCTTCTTAATATCTTCTGCTTCTGTTAGGTCCATACCATTTCTGTCCTTTAAAGAAAGCTGAGCACCGAGGAAATGATGCTTTTGAACTGTGGTGTTGGAGAAGGCTCTTGAGAGTCCCATGGACTGCAAGGAGATCCACTCAGTCCATCCTAAAGGAATCAGTCCTGGGTGTTCATTGGAAGGACTGATGTTGAAGCTGAAACTCCAATACTTGGCCACCTGATGTGAAGAGCTGACTCATGTGAAAAGACCCTGATAGTGGGAAAGATTGAGGGCATTAGGAAAAGGGGACAACAGAGGATGAGATGGCTGCATGGCATCACTGACTTAATGGACGTGAGTTTGTGTGAACTCCAGGAGTTGGTGATGGACAGGGAGGCCTGCAGTTCCTCGGGTCGCAAAGAGTCAGACGTGATTGAGTGACTGAACTGTACAATGATATTGGTAACATGACTGAGGGTAGGGTAAATGACTTTTGGGATAGGAAACATTTCTCTATGCAGTCTTAACCATTTTATTCCAAAAAATATCAAGTACCCAGGAAGGTTAGGGAACATTATAATTAACATTGTGAAGACCCTGCTGAAGCTCCTGGACAGTTGTTAAATGGTACATGAAGAGTTGTTGGTGACCATTTCCTGTATTTCCCAACCTCTTTTTTGCCTCTTTCATTTGGTTTCCTTTATCCTGTATCCTTCCTTCTGTTTCCTTTTCCTTTTGTTACTTTCTTCTGATTATTCCTTAGGCTGAGGCATAATTGTAAGTTTACTTATTTGTAAAGGGTAAATGAGTCCAAAATGCTGAAAATACCATGAGGGGTCAACTATCAAATCTCAGAGAGAAGGGTATAAATTGTTTAATTTTGATTAGAAAATTATGTGCATTTTTCATGCCTTTATTGTAGCACTTAACAGTTATCACTTCTCTTGTATTATAAATAATGGTTGGTCTGTTTTTGTCCTTGTTCAATATAGTTACTCCAGATGTAAATGAGTAATGAGTGGAATTAAACTTAGACATATTTATACTTGTTACCAGATATTTTTGGATTCAGTAGAGGTGCAACATGCGTAAGGCTTCCCAGGTGGTACAGTGGTAAAGAACCTGCTTGCAAAGCAGGAGATGAATATTCGATCCCTGAGTTGGGAAGACACCCTGGAGTAGGAAATGGCAGCCCACTCCAGTGTTCTTGCCTGGGAGATTCCATGGACAAAAGAGCCTGGCTGGTGACAGTCGATTGGGTTGCAAACAGTTCGACATGACTGAGCGACTGAACACACACACACACACACACACACACACACACACACACACACACATGCAACACACAAATGTTACACAGTTTAATCAACAAAATCAAAGATGACAAAGACTTGGCAAGTTAGCTACTATTCTTCCATGCTGGGCTCTAGGCAGAAATCCTTAAATACAGTTTTCCTTTCAACTGGGCAAAGGCTGGACATTAGCATCCTCCCTCATGTGCCATTTTATATGATGTGATTAGTTCATTAGACTTGGAGTTCTAAATGTAACATAATTGCCATCCCTCTCTTAACTATGATGAATTCAGATAGTAAATATTACTTTTCTCTGTAGCTCTGGTTTACATTGAGGAAATTGCCAAGGACACAGGTAAGTGAACTGCAGCCAAAGTGAGAGAACTGCTGGAGATGGCATCTGTTTGCTTTCTTTCTCTCCTATTATAAACTAGATTTTGCTTTCCTCTTTTTGCCTTTATTAATGAGCAAAATCTAAAAAGTCTTTTTCTGGAAGTATTGTCTTAGGGAATTCATCATACCTCTGATTCAAATGCAAACTTCTCTTTGAAGCCTTACCTAAAGCTCAGTTGCTATTAATTTGCTATTATCTGTCCTCATGTCCCAGACGGCTGTGTTTCTCAGGCATTAGAGAAAGTAGCATCCAAAGACTGTGAGAAGAGAAAAATCACAAAATTATATTCCATGCTCACACCTGAACCCATCTTCCAAGAAGTGGAAGGAGATCCCACAATAGGCTTAGACCAATCAGTAGATTTATTCTGTCCAATTATTGTTGGAAGCTGGCCTCTGAAAATCATGGCCATTTAGAGGGGACTAAACAAAACTGGGTTTAGTTAAAAGGAAAAAGAGGGGGGATTGGATAAATGGTGGTCAATGTCTGCTACATGGCAGAAATGTGACCACCAAATTCTTGATGATGTGCGATCAATTATTGAAATACATTTTTAAAGCACCATATCCTTAGTACTATATCTTGCCATCCCTTATGGAAAGATAAGGAGACTTTATAATCTCTTAGGATGAATTTGACCATATACAAGATCTGTTAATTTTCAGTGAGCATATCTGTGACTTAATAGCATATGGATAGACACCTTCATATGAATTTTATTATGTTTGTATTGATGGTGTTGATGGGAAAATCATTTTCTGTAATAGAGGAAACTGTACATGAACTCTTTTGCTGAATTAGGTCCTGGTCTACACAGTTTTTATTTTTTCAGATGAGAAATAGTTTTGACGATGAAATAGAGTTGCTCATCAGAGGAGCTCTAGATATGGAACTGGAGCTGATCATATTACATCAAATATAACAGAAAAATCCATTACATATGTGCAGTAATATCTTTAGTAATACAGCTGAGTGACACATCTAATATGTGGAAGGACTAGTGACAGCATACTTCAATCGATCTATATATCTATACTTAAAATGTGCACAATTTATTTTAAGTTTTAGTAGCATTTTTTAACTCTGTTGTTGCGATTCTGTGTCCTGACATATTTTAGTCGGCTTTTGGGCACATTCAGGAAATTGCTTTGGAGTGTGGTAATACGCCCATAGAACCCCATTACAATGATTTGTAAATAACGTCACCACCACTATTGCGTTCTCCACTTGGAAAAAGTACTTTACCTAGGAAATCTCTCTTATCAAGCAATATTCAATTTCATCAGAAATAGTGGTTTTTTTTCACAGTTATTGCCAGCTTTTTCCTGCTTTGTATAGTTGCAAGAACTTGAGTGATCAGTTATCTTCAATTATTTTGTATCTTCTATGATATGATGGTGTCTTTCCAAGCATCAGACCTGACCCATCATGGATAGTCTTCTGTCTGCCATTTGAACATAAACTTAGAAGGTCAAGTGAATTACATATCACATTCCTTGTAAACTTCCTATGGCCTCCATATGAGGCTGGACCTGGAGTCTGCTAGGTAGAATGACTGAAAAAAGCATCTTATACTTTCAGACCAACAAGGAGGGGTGAATCTGCATCACTTGACACTGGGTGGGTGACCAGATTCACTTCTGTCTGTGATGAGCTTGTTGTGGGAGTGAGAGGTTGAGGGGAAACAGCCTGCTCTTTCTTCTGTTGTGTTCACATGGGACCATCCATGTCTGTGCCTCCCAGAACATGTGGAATATCTTTAGTTAGTGGAATAATAGCCTCTTTCCTACTGTCTTTGACTTTTCATTTAGCTTCTTTTGAAATGACTCTGAAAAAATGAAAGATTAAAGAAAAGCAGGCAGCCAAGTACCTGAAAGAAACCAGCTTTTGGAGCCAGGCTAATAATATAAGCTTATATACAAAGGCTTGGGCTTCAACAACAAAAAAGAAGGATAAAAGGGTCAAGGAATTCCTCTATCCTCTGTAGTCACAGAATGTAGCTTTCTTGTTGGAGAAAAACATGAATACAATGGACCCCTCTTGCCTCAAATTGTGCAGAGAGTATTGAGAAGGAGAAAGATGAAGTTTCAGACATCTGTAAATGGCAGGATATTTTCTCCAACATGAGATTTTTAGACTGTGCGAAGTTACTTCTCATTGGCCATCTTGCATACTATGGCACGGGCAAGGCTGCAGAAAAAAAAGGGCAAGTCACATGCCTGGGATTTTCCTATCATTGTTCCTAGGTTTCCAGTGCTAATTTTGGATAGAAGAGAGACACTTCTCGATGGGCCTGTAACTTCCAGCTGATGTCTTGCTTTCCCCTTTGTATTTGTGCCTTCGCTTTCATTCTACTTTTTAACTCTGCATATAGAATATATGACTTTCTGCAGAAATCTAGCCCATCACAGCTTTCAGCCGAAGGTTTCAATATTGCTTAGAGCATGGATGGAGGGCATCTTAGTATGAAGAGAAAAAGCTCTGTTTATAGTAATGGTTCCATCTTCTGCAGCTTATGCTTTAGGAGGACTATTTTACATCTCCCCATAGTACCCTCATATGGTCATGCCCGATGAGCACCTTGGAGCACCTAGGAGCATCTTCCTTGAATAAGTCTCAATCATTTTGTTCTATGCAGCTTCAGTACTGTATCTTGGTTCTCACAGTTGGTTAGGCTCACCTGAATATATTATCTGTATATTATACACTTCATCTCTCTCATGTGTGAGTGCTCAGTTGTATCCAACTCTTTGTGACCTCATGGAGTATAGCCCACCAGGCTCCTCTGTCCATGGGATTTTCCAGGCAAGAATACTGGAGTGGGTTGCCATTTCCTTCTCCAGGGAATTGAAATCATGTCTCCTCTGTCTCCTATGTTGGCAGCTGGATTCTCTACCACTGCATCACCTGGGAAGTCCTATGCTCTTCCTAGCAAGAGAGAACTTGTTGGGATATTATTCTTGAACCATTAGGAAATATTTCTCTCTATCTGATATTCATCACTACTGCTATTATGACTGTGGTAGCAAAACATAAACTTGCCCCAAAGGAATATTATTGTTTTACATTTATACATTTGGAACTGCCTATCATATGAACAGCTGAAGGCATCCTATAATTGTTTCTGATAAGCAAGAAAGTGAGACCATCTGATTAATTCCTGTCTGTGCCACATGATTATTTTAATTACTTGAAAAATGGTTATAGTTTAAATTAGTGGATACCTGGAATATTTCAGGCCTTATAAAAACAAGCATCCTCTGGCAACCCCACTGCCACAACAGTTTACATTTCAATTACTCTTAATGACTAATATTTCCAACTAAGAAGTGCTAGAAAGGAACAACAGGCAATTCTGAGAAGCAGCAACTTAAACTTCTTATTCCATTATGACAATTTTTAAACTTAAGAATTCAACCTATAAGATGTTTAGGGATACTACTGGAAGGTGCTTCTCCCTCTGAGTGAGGACTACAGAAGAGAGGGACTCATAAATTATGAGTAAGTAAGAGAAGAAAGGGAATCAAGTCACAATAGACTAATGACAGAAAGTAGACATTTCTGCTTTACTGACTATGCCAAGCCTTTGACTGTGTGGATCACAATAAACTGTGGAAAATTCTGAAAGAGGTGGGAACACCAGATCACCAGACCTGCCTCTTGAGAAACCTTTATGCAGGTCAGGAAGCAACGGTTAGAACTGGACATGGAACAACAGGCTGGTTCCAAATAGGAAAAGGAGTACGTCAAGGCTGTATATTGTCACCCTGTTTATTTAACATTTATGCAGAATACATCATGAGAAACGCTGGGCTGGATGAAGCACAAGCTGGAATCAAGATCGCCAGGAGAAATATCAATAACCTTGGATATGCAGATGACACCATCCTTATGGCAGANACTCCTATCTCAGTCATGTTTACTTAAAAGTTTAATCATATCAGGTTATTTTTCTCAGTGACAGATTTTATAATAAAAACAGTATGCACTTATTGATTTCCAGTAACGCTAGGTACAAAAAAAGTATATTTCTTAATTTTGATAATACAGAGAAGTCTGTATTCAACCCCAAAACTTAAGCCAGACAAGTAAATTTTTACAGCACCAGAGACCTGATCGTTTTCGTGCTTGAATTTTAAAAGGTCTTCCCCCACCCCTCATTTTGGAGGATCACAGATGGATCAGGTATTTCCTGAGAGTCCTGGCAGAATAGGCTTCCCAGGTGGTGCTAGGGGTAAAGATCCCACCTTCCATGAGGGAGACATGCGAGATACAGGTTCAGTCCCTGGGTCTGGAAGATCCCCTGGAGTAGGAAATGGTAACCCACTGCAGTATTCTTGCCTG
>SJYA01001557.1:122332-157413 GCA_006410615.1 Neotragus moschatus | reverse complement strand
TTCCATGAGGGAGACATGAGAGATACAGGTTCAGTCCCTGGGTCTGGAAGATCCCCTGGAGTAGGAAATGGTAACCCACTGCAGTATTCTTGCCTGAAGAATCCCATGGACAAAGGAGCCTGGCAGCAGAATAGTTCCACTGCAAAGGCAGAGGAGAGAGATGAAGGTTCCTCATTTCTTCTTTGTTCTTTAAACTCCCACTGAGTTGGCTCAGTGGGTAAAGTATCTGCCTGCAATGTAGGAGACACAGAAGATCCAAGTTTGATCCCTGTGTTGGGAAGATCCTCTGGAAAAGGAAAAGTGACCCACTCCAGTATTCTTGTGTAGAAAATCCCATACACAGAGGAGCCTGGTGGGCTACAGTCCAAACGGTTATAAGAAGGCAGACATGACTAAGCTCACAGGCAAGTGACCCAAGGCTGGAATGTCAAACCATGTGGGTTGCATTTGTGTTTCAAGGCATAGGTGCTCCACCATGCCCACTATGTCAGCAGAGACTTGCAGGAGCATTTGGACAGACAAACCTAAATAAAACAAAGATACCAATGACAGAAACTTAAAAACACAAACAAGAAGTATTCAGGATTAAGGGGATGGGTGTAGGACTAAGGGCAGGGCAAAGGAAGGAGGGACAGAAAAGACTGAAAAAAGAGAGTGACAGAAAGAGATTGCAGTTTCAATCCATACCCATGTGGGTATCTATTCAGGCACCAACCTGTGTGCTTCCAGAAAAGGTCAGTTAAGGAGGGCGCACCCTGTGCACTGCCCACTGATGTGATCAAGCCTGGAAACCAGCCAGTTGTATGTTGTTGTGGGACTCTAACCCACAGGTGGGACTCACCCATGTGTATACCAGTGTATCGGAATCCACTGCCGCACTTCATCAAAGGGTCCCACATCCCAGTCTGTCTCCAATTGGGGGAAATACAAGAGATATATGGAAAACAAATTGCAAACTGGAAAACGTAATTCCAACTGTATTAATAATCATATTACTGTGAATAGATTAGCACTCAAAATTAAAGACAATAATTGATAGATTATATTTAAAAGAACAAAGTCCTGACCAGTGTCAACTCTGTGATGTGGAGGAAAGAAAGAAAGGGAAAGAGAAAGAGAGGAAAGAAGGGATGAATGGAAAAAGAAAGAGAGAGAAGAAGATAGAGAAATAAGAAAGTAAAGGAATCCAATTTTAAATGGAAATATTAGAACCTTTAGTGCAGAAGAGATGATCCTATACATTAGAAAACCCCAGTGAACCCATCAAAGCAATGTAAAACAAGACAAAACAGAGTAGGATGAATAAACAAGTGTAGGAAGTTCATAGGAAGCAATATTTCTTATAAAATAAATTGCATTTATGTATTCTAGTTACAAAAATATGAAAAGAGAATTAAGAAAATAATTTCATTCCTAATAGCATGGAAAAGAATAAAATACTAGCAATAAACATAATAAAGAAGTGTAAGATCTGTACCCTGAAAACTGTAAAATGTTGCTGATAGAAATTAAAGGTCTATACAAAGACAGAAAAAGTTCTTGTTCATGGATCAGGAGATTTCATATTATGAAGAAAGCAACTCCTCAAACTGGTCTGTAAATTCAATGCAGTCCCACTGAAAATTCTAGCAGGCTTGTTTTGGGTAGAATTTGACAGCTGATCCTAAAATTCATAGGGAAATTCAAAGGGTGTAAAATAGCCTAAAGAATTTGGCAATAGATTAAAGCTGGAGAACTTTCATTACCTGATTTCAAATTTTACCATAAAACATACTAATTGAGACAGTGGACTTCTGGCACAGGAAAGCAATACAGTTCAATGGCACAGAACTGAGAGTCCAGGAATAGAACCTTACTTTTTTGCTATGAATTGATTTTCAACAAATGTTCTGAAACAATTCAATATGAGAAAGAGTAATTTTTCTTTTTTAACCAAGAAAAGGTGCTGGTACAAATGGATATCCGCAAGAAAGATAAAAAACTAAGAAATGGAAACCTATTATATCTGGTAGGTAAAAATGAACTAAGACTTGATCATGGTTTCAATTGTAGGAAACAACCTTTACAATTTCTCAGAGAAAACATAGGAGAAGCTCTTCATGATCTCTTAGATATAACATGCAAAGCACGAGTTATACAAGAAAAAATAGTAAATTAGACTTCATTAAATATCAACGAAGGCAGAGTCCAGGTAGCCCTGTCATTTTGACTAGGCCACTGGACGCCTGGCCTTGGTTTTCCCCTCTGTGAAGTGATGTGACCCTCCTGGTTGTGACACTTGGGGTCTCTACTGTAGGTGGCAGGGGAGTCTCCACAGTGTGTGGGAAATCCAAGGTGATGGGAAGATCTACGGTGGCTGGGACGTGGAGGCCGGTGGCCGCGGCAGGCCAGTCTGCGATCCCAGGACTTGCTCGTCTGTGGAGCTGTCCTCATTAACTCCACCTGGCTCCTTTCCACCACCCACTGCTTTCTCAAGTGAGTCTATAGCCTAGGCTGCCAGCACAGGTCTTGGCAGGGGAGGGGGATAGTGTCCCACGTTAGCTCCTCTGGGCAGTCTGTGGCCTTCAGAGACATGTTGTTCCTGCCTTTGGCCTGTGTACCCTCCACTTGGACTGTCCTCTCCGCTCACCTGCCCAGATCCTCCTCACGCTCTGCCCGCAGCCCCTGTATCTGTTCCCCAACACAGGTGTGCTGCAGGAGAGCGGCAGTGTCTGTCCTCGCTGCCGTTTGGTGTGGACCCATCTCAGATCAAAGCTTCTTGTCAATGTCCCCTTATTTCCAGGTGTCAGACTCCAGGCTGGGGCCTGGGACCGTGTATATGACCAGCAGCTGAGCAATTCTTATTATTCCTGCAAAACTGTGTGCCCGGGAGTCATGGTCACTGGAGTGCGTGCAGATAGCCGTGGTGCCAGGCTGCATAAGGGGGAGGTGGGCCCCCTGGGAGAGTGACAGGGCTGCTCAGGAGTCTAATTCACCTAGCCTTCTGGGGCTGGCTTAGTTACAGACTTCTGAACAGAGGACGAGGGGTCACCAGGGAGTTCAGGCATCACAGTCCAGGTCTGGGCACCAGAGCTTTGAGGGCTCAGAGTCTGTCAGCACCCACTCTGTGCCATGCTCCATGCAAGCCCCTCTGTGGCATCAGGGTGAAGTGGAAAATCCCACTTCACTTTATCTCCATCCTGTCAGAAGAGAAAGCCCAGCATGGGTGAGAAGGGCAGAGCACATGGAGCAGGGGTGGGAGGGTCAGGAGAAGGGCTGTGGAGAACGAGTGCCTGCTGGAGGGCAAGGACTGGGTGAGGGGAACATGAGAGAGGGTCTCAAGGTAGATGAGGTGTGAAGAAAGATTGAAGGCNTCTGTAACTAAGCCAGCCCCAGAAGGCTAGGTGAATTAGACTCCTGAGCAGCCCTGTCACTCTCCCAGGGAGCCCACCTCCCCCTTATGCAGCCTGGCACCACGGCTATCTACATGCACGCCAGTGACCACGACTCCTCCTGGGCACACAGTTTTGCAGGAATAATAAGAAGAATTGCCCAGCTGCTGGTCAAAGACACAGTCCCAGGCCCCTGCCTAGAGTCTAACACCTGGAAATAAGGGGGCATTGAGAAGAAGGTGTGGTCTGAGAGGATTCGACACCGAATGGCAGCGAGGACAGACACTGCCGCTCTCCTGCAGCACACCTGTGTTGGGGAAGAGATACAGGGGCTGCGGGCAGAGCGTGAGGAGGATCTGGGCAGGTGAGCGGAGAGGACAGTCCAAGTGGAGGGTACACAGGCCAAAGGCAGGAACAACATGTCTCTGAAGGCCACAGACTGCCCAGAGGAGCTAACGTGGGACACTATCCCCCTCCCCTGCCAAGACCTGTGCTGGCAGCCTAGGCTATAGACTCACTTGAGAAAGCAGTGGGCGGTGGAAAGGAGCCAGGTGGAGTTAATGAAGACAGCTCCACAGACGCGCAAGTCCTGGGATCGCAGACTGGCCTGCCGCGGCCACCGGCCTCCACGTCCCAGCCACCGTAGATCCTCCCATCACCTTGGGTTTCCCACACACTGTGGAGACTCCCCTGCCACCTACAGTAGAGACCCCAAGTGTCACAACCAGGAGGGTCACATCACTTCACAGAGGGGAAAACCAAGGCCAGGCGTCCAGTGGCCTAGTCAAAATAACAGGGCTACCTGGACTCTGCCTTCGCTGATATTTAATGAAGTCTAATTTACTATTTTTTCTTGTATAACTCATGCTTTGCATGTTATATCTAAGAGATTATGAAGAGTTTTTCCTATGTTTTCTCTGATAAATTGTAAAGGTTATTTCCTACATTTGAAACCATGATCAAGTTTTACTTCATTTTTACCCACAGTATATAATAGGTTTCTGTTTCTTAGTTTTTTATCTTTCTTGTGTATATCCATTTGTATCAGCACCTTTTCTTGGTTAAAAAAGGAAAATTACTCTTTCTCATATTGAATTGTTTTAGAACATTTGTTGAAAATCAATTCATAGCAAAAAGTAAGGTTCTATTCCTGGACTCTCAATTCTGTGCCGTTGAACTGTATTGCTTTCCTGTGCCAGAAGTCCACTGCCTCGATTAGTATGTTTTATGGAAAAATTTGAAATCAGGTAATGAAAGTTCTCCAGCTCTAATCTATTGCCAAATTGTTTAGGCTATTTTACATCCTTTGAATTTCCCTATGAATTTTAAGATCAGCTGTCAAATTCTACCCAAAAAAAGGCTGCTAGAATTTTCAGTGGGACTGCATTGAATTTACAGACCAGTTTGAGGAGTTGCTTTCTTCATAATATGAAATCTCCTGATCCAAGAAAAAGAACTTCTGTCTTTCTATAGACCTTTAATTTCTATCAGCAATATTTTACAGTTTTCAGGGTACAGATCTTACACTTCTTTATTATGTTTATTGCTAGTATTTTATTCTTTTCCATGCTATTAGGAATGAAATTATTTGTTAATTCTCTTTTCATATTTTTATACCTAGAATACATAAATGCAATTTATTTCATAAGAAATATTGCTTCCTATGAACTTCCTACACTTATTTATTCATCCTAGTCTGTTTTGTCTTGTTTTACATTGCTTTGATGGGTTCACTGGGGTTTTCTAAGGTACAGGATCATCTCTTGTGCACTAACAGTTCTAATTTTTGCATTTAAAGTTGGATTCCTTTACTTTCTTGTTTCTCTATCTTCTTCTCTCTTTCTTTTTCCATTCCTCCCTTCTTTCCTCTCTTTCTCTCTCTCTCCTTTTCTTTCTTTCCTCCACATCACAGAGTTGACGTTGATAAGGACTTTGTTTTTTAAATACAGTCTATCAATTTTTGTCTTTAATTTTGAGTGTTTAATCTATTCACAGTAATGTGATTATTAATACAGTTGGAATTACATTTTCCAGTTTGCAGTTTGTTTTCTGTATATCTCTTATATTTCCCCCAATTTGAGACAGACTGGGATGTGGGACCCTTTGCTGAAGTGCTGTGGTGGATTCCCATATACTGCTTTACACATGGGTGAGTCCCACCTGTGGGTTAGAGTCCTACAACAATGTACAACTGGCTGGTTTCCAGGCTTGATCACCCCAGTGGGCAGTGCACAGGGTGCTCCCTCCTTAACTGGCCTTTNTATGAAATCTCCTGATCCATGAACAAGAACTTTTTCTGTCTTTGTATAGACCTTTAATTTCTATCAGCAATATTTTATAGTTTTCAGGGTACAGATCTTATACTTCTTTATTATGTTTATTGCTAGTATTTTATTCTTTTCCATGCTATTAGGAATGAAATTGTTAATTCTCTTTTCATATTTTTGTACCTAGAATACATAAATGCAATTTATTTTATAAGAAATATTGCTTCCTATGAACTTCCTACATTTGTTTATTCATCCTAGTCTGTTTTGTCTTGTTTTACATTGCTTTGATGGGTTCACTGGGGTTTTCTAACGTATAGGATCATCTCTTCTGCACTAAAAGTTCTAGTTTTTCCATTTAAAGTTGGATTCCTTTACTTTCTTGTTTCTCTGTCTTCTCTCTTTTTCCATTCCTCCCTTCTCTCCTCTCTTTCTCTTTCTCTCCCTTTCTTTCTTTCCTCCACATCACAGAGTTGACGTTGATAAGGACTTTGTTCTTTTAAATACAGTCTATCAATTTTTGTCTTTAATTTTGAGTGTTTAATCTATTCACAGTAATGTCATTATTAATACAGTTGGAATTACATTTTCCAGTTTGCAATTTGTTTTCTGTATATCTCTTATATTTCCCCCAATTTGAGACAGACTGGGATGCGGGACCCTTTGCTGAAGTGCTGCGGTGGATTCCCATATACTGCTTTACACATGGGTGAGTCTGACCTGTGGATTAGAGTCCTACAACAATGTACAACTGGCTGGTTTCTAGGCCTGATTATCCCACTGGGCAGTGCACAGGGTGCGCCCTCCTTAGCTGGCCCTTTCTGGAAGCACACAGGTTGGTGCCTGAATAGATACCCACATGGGCGTGGATTGAAACTGCAATCTCTTTCTGTCACTTTCTCTTTTTTCAATCTTTTCTGTCCCTCCTTCCTTTGTCCTGCCCTTAGTCCTATACTTGCACACCCATCCCCTTAATCCTGAATACTTCTTGTTTGTGTCTTTAAGTTTCTGTCATTGGTATCTTTGTTTTATTTAGGTTTGTCTGTCCAACTCCTCCTGCAAGTCTCTGCTGACATTGTGGGCATGGTGGAGCACCTGTGCCTTGAAATACAAGTGCAACCCACATAGTTTGACATTCCAGCCTTGGGTCACTTGCCTGTGAGCTTAGTCACGTCTGCCTTCTTGTGACCGTTTGGACTGTAGCCCACCAGGATCCTCTGTGTATGGGATTTACTACACAAGAATACTGGAGTGGGTCACTTTTCTTTTTCCAGAGGATCTTCCCAACACAGGGATCAAACTCGGATCTTCTGTGTCTCGTACATTGCAGGCAGATACTTTACCCACTGAGCCAACTTAGTGGGAGTTTAAAGAACAAGAAGGAAATGAGGAACCTTCATCTCTCTCCTCTGCCTTTGCAGTGTAACTATTCTGCTGCCAGGCTCNTCCCAACACAGGGATCAAACTCGGATCTTCTGTGTCTCGTACATTGCAGGCAGATACTTTACCCACTGAGCCAACTTAGTGGGAGTTTAAAGAACAAGAAGGAAATGAGGAACCTTCATCTCTCTCCTCTGCCTTTGCAGTGTAACTATTCTGCTGCCAGGCTCCTTTGTCCATGGGATTCTTCAGGCAAGAATACTGCAGTGGGTTACCATATCCTACTCCAGGGGACCTTCCAGACCCAGGGACTGAANCTTTGCAGGCAGATTCTTTACCCACTGAGCCAACTTAGTGGGAGTTTAAAGAACAAGAAAGAAATGAGGAACCTTCATCTCTCTCCTCTGCCTTTGCAGTGTAACTGTTCTGCTGCCAGGCTCCTTTGTCCATGGGATTCTTCAGGCAAGAATACTGCAGTGGGTTACCATTTCCTACTCCAGGGGATCTTCCAGACCCAGGGACTGAACCTGTATCTCTCATGTCTCCCTCATGGAAGGTGGGATCTTTACCACTAGCACCACCTGGGAAGCCTATTCTGCCAGGACTCTCAGGAAATACCTCATCCATCTGTGATCCCCCAAAATGAAGGGTGCAGGGAGACCTTTTAAAATTCAAGCACGAAAACGATCAGGTCTCTGGTGCTCTAAAAAACTAACTTGTCTGGCGTAAGTTTGTGGGTTGAATAAATACAGACTTCTCTGTATTATCAAAATTAAGAAATATACTTTTCTTGTACCTAGCGTTACTGGAAATCAATAAGTGCATACAGTTTTTATTGTAAAATCTCTCACTGAGGAAAATGACCTGATATGATTAAACTTTCCAGTAAACATGACTGAGATAGGAGTTTTAAGTAAACTTTGATCTGCCTCTTGAGAAACTAATATGCAGGTCAGGAAGCTACGGTTAGAACTGGACATGGAACAACAGGCTGGTTCCAAATAGGAAAAGGAGTACGTCAAGGCTGTATATTGTCACCCTGTTTATTTAACATTTATGCAGAATACATCATGAGAAACGCTGGGCTGGATGAAGCACAAGCTGGAATCAAGATCGCCAGGAGAAATATCAATAACCTTGGATATGCAGATGACACCATCCTTATGGCAGAAAGTGAAGAAAAACTAGAGCCTCTTGATGAAAGTGAAAGAGAGTGAAAAAGTTGGCTTAAAGCTCGACATTCAGAAAACTAAGATCATGGCATCCAGTCTCATCATTTCATGGGAAATAGATGGGGAAACAGTGGAAACAGTGGCTGACTGTATTTTTTGGGGCTCCAAAATCACTAAGATGATGACTGCAGCCATGAAATTAAAAGATGCTTACTCCTTGGAAGGAAAGTTATGACCAACCTATACAGCATATTAAAAAGCAGAGACATTACTTTGCCAGCAAAGTGTTTGGTTTTTCCAGTAGTCATGTATGGATGTGAGAGCTGGACTATAAAGAAAGCTGAGCACTGAAGAATTGATGCTTTTGAACTGTGGTGTTGGAGAAGACTCTTGAGAGTCCCCTGGACTGCAAGCAGATCCAACTAGTCAATCCTAAAGGAGATCAGTCCTGGGTGTTCATTGGAAGGACTGATGTTGAAGCTGAAACTCCATTATTTTGGCCACCTAATGCAAAGAGCTGACTCATTTGAAAAGACCCTGATGCTGGGAAAGATTGAGGGCAGAAGGAAAAGGGGACAACAGAGGATGAGATGGTTGGATGGTATCACCGACTCAATGAACATGAGTTTGGGTAGGTTCTGGGAGTTGGTGATGGACAGGGAGGACTGGCATGCTGCAGTTCATTGGGTTGCAAAGAGTCGGATACAATTGAGCAACTGAACTGAACTGAACTGAATTGAGACTTCTAAGTATAGGAACAATGGTTACCCTTTTATACAAAGAAGTTAAATACTAAGGGAAGAATAGTATATACTTTTATATACTATTATCTAAATAGATAATAGATCTATGATAGACAATAGACTCTATGCTTACAAATTCTCCTAAAATATCTTCTCAAGTAATTGCAATGCTCGTATGGCCCACCACTATGAAGATATTTTGTGAATGGAATGAAAAGATACAAGCTACTATGTATAGTATAGATGAGCAACAAGGATACATTACATACAGCACAGGGAAGTATAACCATTATCTTATAATAACTCTTAATGGAGTATAATCTATAAAAATATTGAATCACTATGCTGTATACCTAGAATATAAATTGTATTATTGATTGTATAAAATATATATACAATCCAATTTACTGGATTGTAAGTCAACTATCCTTCAATTAAAAAAGATATTTTGCTAGCTCAGAGAAATTCCTATGAATGATTTTTTGACACTTGATCTATGTGTCAGACATTTTACCTTTAACTAGTAGTCTTAAATAATCTGGTATGTTGAGTAGAAAACAAAATACTTTTTAAGAAGCAGGTTGAATATCATTTAAATAAATTCTCTATTGTCTTTAACGTGTAAGTTCAGAGCATCACTTCTTAACATCAGTACGACTATTATGAATTGCTCCAAATATTTCTTGTATTCTTTTTTTAAAATTTATTTTATTTTATTTTATTTCCATTTCAGGTGTACATGAGTTCCCAATCTTGAACCCCCCCTTGTATTCTTAAAATGGGTTTTCCAGAAAGTTTTAGTAATAGCATTTCCTAATGCCAGTCCCAGCTGCATAACATGTTTGAAAATATGTAGGAGGGTTTACATGGGATAGAAGAAAAAGCTACTATTTGTTCATTTTTGAAACAGTATCTTTGGAGCCTGTGAGAGCTGAAGGAGGTGGCAGGAGGGCTTGGTTCATGCGGCTAAATGTTTAATTTCATGTCTGGAAAGAGCAGGTGCACAAAGGGATGTACTAACTTATCTGCTCTCACCTCATTGATTTTTCAGTGAATAGACCATGAACTATTCCCACCTCATTCATAATATCTATGTCACAGTCACCTCACCTGTCATAAAGACATAAAAGTGAATGAAGTAAGTGTTCTCTTTTTGTTTTTGATGAGTAGAGCGTGTCAGTTGCTGCCTGACTGTCAAACTGTGAGCTGAAACTCTGGGAAGCTTTGAGTTCTTTGTGTTCTCTGACTAGCTTATGTTTGTGTGGAGCTGCTGGAGATTACCTTATTACCAAAGAAGTGCATTACTTTTAGATATTAAAAATTTAAAAAATTATCTGAAATGGATCAGTATATTTATAAAGCTTTCTTCTTTTAGCCCCAGATCTAGACATTTCCTTCAAAGTGAACTATATGACTCTTTTTAAATATAGGCTTTTTGTGGGGTGTTTTTTAGTCTTGAAGATGGCACTCCCTATTCATTATATTGGATTTTAGTAATTGTTACAAGGAAGCATGGATGACCAATTACCAAGGCACAGACTTTGGTTAGATTCTTCAACTGATCATAAGTGGCTATTAACTCTGCTCTCATTTTAGCTTGCTGTCAAATAAAAGTATTTATACTAAGTTTGTAATACAGAATATGGCAATCCACATATTTTTCAGATTACAATCTAGGATTTTGCTACCAGATAATGATCAGAATATTGATTGTGAGAAAATTGTCCTGAAGAATGATAATCAAAGGATTGGCTATGGAAGGTTGTCTGGAGAATATAGTGTATTTGTATAGTGTTAGAATAGTGTTTCTCAAACTAGGTTCCTGAGTTACAGTGTACCTCAAGAGGTAATAAGATAGTCAGAAACTTTAATGAGAAAACAGTTGCTGCTTTAGCTGCTTTGAATTTCAATTAAGAATAATAGTGGATATTAAAGCACTATTGTTTTGAAGCACAATATTTGGTCTTTCATTGAATTCTAATTTCAGTGTCAGTGTTAATCTGTCCTGTCCACCTCTTTTTGACTCCATGGAGTGTTGCCTGCCAGGCTCCATTGTTCATGGCATTTTCCAGACTAGAATACTGGAGTGGGTTGCCATTCCCTTCTCCAGGGGATCTTCCCAAACAAGGGATCAAACCTGGGCAGGCAGAATCCTTACTGTCTGAGTCACCAGGGAAGGTGGCCATCATCCTTCATTGGGCTTCTCAAGTGGCTCAGTGGTAAAGAATCCACCTGTCACACCAGAGATGCAGGTTCCATCTCTGGTTCAGAAAGATCCCCTAGAGAAGGAAATGGTAACCTACTCTAGTATTCTTGCCTGGGAAATCCCATGGACATAGGAACCTGGCGGGGGGGGGGCGGGTTGTCTACAGTCCATGGAGTCATACCAAGCTGGATGTGACTTAGCTACTAAACAACAAATTACCCTTCATCGAGGGAGCTTCCAGAATAGATCTTTGAAAATCAGTGCTAAATGTACTTCAGGAATGTTGCTGAGAACCTGATTTATTGTAGTCATATTACCCCTTTAGGAGGACCCATGGGAAGAAGTTTCTTTTTTTTTTGGAAAGAAGTTTCTTAAGGTCTCACTGTTAAGTGGGGTTGATTTTTCTTTGAAGAAAGATGTATTTTATTCATTGTTATGTATTTAAAATATAAGAACTGCAAGAACTATAAACTGAGCATGTAAATATGCTTTTACTTCACATTGAGTATCATCAAGCTCAGAGTCAAATTTGCCACTTTTCTCTATAAAACCTTCTAGACCTTTTGGTGTACCTTTGGTATACTTCTAGCTTTGTCTCTTTTTCCTAAATTTATTTTACCATCTCCCAGTCTTCTTCAGGAATTTAATCTAGTTTTATTGCATATATCTGTGTAGAGTGATTTATATCTTTTTGGTAGGTTGGAGATATGCATATAGTATGATTTTATACTTGTTCCTATTAACTCAACTTGATTCTAAGCTCTCCCATGACAACCTTCACACCTTAATAGTGCTATTTCTATCTCAGATAAACACATTCCCTTGTTTATAATACATAGTGTATTCATTTGTTTGTCTGTTATGTTTTAGTCACCATTATTGAGTGTGTCCTAAGAGAAGTGGCTCAGATGGTAAAGAATCTCCACTGTGGGAGACTTGGGTTCAATCCCTGGGTCTGGAAGATCCCTTGGAGAGGGAAATGGCAACTCACTCCAGTATTCTTGCCTAGAAAGTCCCAAGGACAGACAGACCTGGTGAGCTATAGTCCATGGGGTTGCAAAGAGTTGGGCATGACTGAAGGACTAACACTTTCACTTTAAGAGCAGTGAAAAGTGGAGTTACCATTTACTGAGAGGAGGAAGACTGAAGGAGCAGGAGTTTGGGGTGGGGATGGGAAATAAAAGAGAAATTTTGGACAAGTTAAGTTTGAGATGAGTATATTTATGGTTATATTTTCCTCAGAACCCTTCTGGTCTCATTTACAGGCAGTGACTCACATCTTTTAATAAGAAGCAGCAGTGTAGATGTAGGCCATTACTCAATGATCCTTTCCCTCTCACTTTGATGGACAATCCAGCAGTATCTATCTTGTTAGGGCACATCAAGTACATCGTGTCCTCTGAGTCCAGGTCTCAGATCCTTGATTCTTAAAAAAGACAATGAACTTGCAGTGATGTTGGGGTGGGTCTTTCCCTGGCATCAACTCCTTCATTGTCAGGATGAAATCAGGATGATCGTGGATTACAGCTAAAACAGCCGTACCATCGCTGGCAGAGATGAACACAGAATTCAGCATGCTTTGCTTTTAATTATTCCAGAAGCATTCACAGTTCCCTATCCCATCACTTTTTCAAGCCTCAGGGCAGAACTATTATGGCCAATAAGGCACTCACTGATCGAAGAGGTCAAAATTAAGGAGATCCTAGAAAAGCTCAGTGATTAAGATGAATGCTATTTGAATACAATATTTTTCTAAAACTCAAGATTAGCATAAAAATCCATGGATTAATAACAGTGCCATGCCTAGTCAGAGGAATAGGTCTAAGGCAAAATGAAAAATCAGTTAATAGTAATCTTGTATTTAAAATTCTGCTCATTGTTCATCATAAATTTTGCCCCTGGAAGCATATTCTCCCCTGACCATAGTCTCAGCTCCATAAAGATTAATTCATGTTTTTAATCTGTTTGCTTAAGTTGCCACAGGAATATTAGATCTCATCCTCTTGGCGTCAGTCTCATATGATTTCCCCTTTGTCTCATTCCATTTAACTTTCCCTTAACTCTCGCCCTGCCTTCTGGAATTCATGGTTATTTAAGAGCTTTCAAGAGTTATATTAAGAGTTTATATCTCACACTTTCAAGCTGTTCTCAGAATGCTTTTTAAAAAATACTTTGCCCTGATTCTTCTCTTTCTGCAGTTGTGCTCTCAGGTGGAAAAAATTTTCTTTCCACATTCCTTGTAACATTTATCTTGAGATGGGGTAGATGTTTTTGCTCGTTATAACTGCTTCTTGTCACTTTCCCCTTCTTTCTCCCTATAATCACTAACTTTTGAAAAGCATATGATCACCACATATCATAAACTAACCCCTTTTTAAAACATCATCCACTGACCCCAACATCTTTTCCCTTGTTCCTGGGAAATTTTANTTATCTAATACATCTCAGTATCAGTTTTCCATCTATATAGTCTGAATAAATACACCTGACATATAGGCTTTTACAAGGAGTCTGTGAGATGATACATGTACTAGTGCTTAATAAGGAATAATTGAGATAGTTCTTCTAGGAATACCTGAATTTTAAATGAGATATGAAATAAAACTGCCTTAACATCTGCCTTTTATATAATAGATAGTCAATAAATGTTTTTTCCCTTCCATTCTTTCATCTAACTGATTTTTCTTCTGTAGTATCAAATAAGTCAAAGAACTTAGACTTTCAGAGGGAGGAGGAAGTAATTCTTAATTCAATGGTCCATATGCTTTGCTTTGGATAGCAGATCATATTGTATTATACTAATTGTGTTCATTTGCTGCTTCAATGGAAATTATTGCTTTAGTGAAACAGAGCTTCTGGTATCTACTCAGTTCAATCAGCTCAAGGATATATTATCTTTCAGGTATTAAGTAGAAACTTTTAATACAAGGAACTTCTTTACAATATCCTGGGGGTAAAGGCTGTATGGTTAACCTTAATCAACTGAATATTTTTTCAGTTGAATCTCTTCTTAGAAAAATTTTATAGAAACAGCTTGGCACCCATTGGGGCGGAAAAAATAGTTATCCTTAAATCTAGCTTAGCCATTTAGTCAACATGATTAGGACATTCAGATCTTTCCAAAATATTGTGTGTGTGTATCTGTGTGTGCATGTGTGTCAGTTGCTCAATCATGTCCGACTCTTTGTGACCCCATGGACTGCCAGGCTCCTCTGTCCATGGGGTTCTCTGGGCAAGAAGACTGGAGTGGGTTGCCANCGGAAAAAATAGTTATCCTTAAATCTAGCTTAGCCATTTAGTCAACATGATTAGGACATTCAGATCTTTCCAAAATATTGTGTGTGTGTATCTGTGTGTGCATGTGTGTCAGTTGCTCAATCATGTCCGACTCTTTGTGACCCCATGGACTGCCAGGCTCCTCTGTCCATGGGGTTCTCTGGGCAAGAAGACTGGAGTGGGTTGCCATGCCCTTCTCCAGAGGATCTTCCCACTCCAGGGATCAAACCCGGGTCTCCTACATTATAGGCAGATTCCTTACTATCTAAGCCATCAGGGAAGCCACCAGGGAATATATATATATGTATATATATATATTTTTTTTTTCCTATTGTATTTTCTTTCTTCTAATATTACTCAGGGCATAGTTATTATGGAATCCTTAGAATATNTTAAGACTTTTTGGCCTCCTCCCACTGTGTTATTTTACAGAAAATTTTCTCCCTTGATTTTGTGTTCAAATGATTAAATTAATTAACAAAAAATTAGGACAATAAATATATGGTTCTTTTTTATCTTAAAAATATGACATTTATAAAAATGTATCATATATCATCATCATTCTCTAGATGATGAGAGTTTTTAATAAGAAAAAAAGTAGAGAGGACATCATCTTAAAATAAAAGAGTATTTTTCAGCAAAGGACATGTGTTGTTAATTTCAAATGCAGAAATTTTACACAAAATTTTCTATTGTATGTATTTTTGTACTAGAAGTATTTCAGATTGACACAGTTTCATAGGAAGTATAATAAAAGAAAGAAAAAAGGATGCAAGGAAAAAAGGAAAGCCAAATGTTCTTTTTTTTTTCCAGACACTGATTCTTTTTAGTCACAGCTGTTGTTGAAAATCTAGCTTCATGGAATTGTATTTATGATGACAATAGTGAACTTTATCTGAGTCCTATGCTTCTGTAAGATAAGAATGGTTGGATAATTCCCTCCCACCCCCTTCTCTGTTCTGACAGATTGTTATTAATAGATTAGCAACAGATCCTGCCCTAGCATCTTCCAAAACAAGACCCACTTCCTCCCCTCCTCAAAATCTCCCTTCATTTATAAAACCCCAGCTTTTCCTTCTCTTCTTTTAGATGTTTTTCATTAATGAATCTTTTCACCCTAATGCAAGAGCCTGAGTAGAATTGTCTTATCTGGTGCATTTTGTCTTTCACAATGAATATATCCAACCTCATTCACCTCCCCCACATTTCTGTTGTAATCAATTCAGCATTCTTTGCGGACTCAGAGAAGTCAAGTTACAACTAACTGCTTTGCCCCCTTTCTCTTTTCCAATGAGAACAAATTGGGCAGGGAGACTGTCTCCTACTGCTTCAGATGGCCTTTAGACAGTGGACACTCATCCTGAGTAATTGTTATTTACTCAACACAGAACAGACAGATATTTTCCTGACCCAGATATCATGTATCTCTGAGGTTTTTTGTTTTTTGTTTATGTTTTTTGTTTTCCCAGGGCTAATGGTGGAAGGCTTTTGTGAGCAAAAAGTAAGTGAATGATTGTTACTTAACACTTTAAATTAGAATTCAGTTTATTGAAAGTACAGTTTAAAATCTGGTTTTCCTTAAACCTTTAAATTCAACATCCCTATGTGATTATATCTAGTAAACGTGAAGGATTGCTATTGAGGGTGGGTGATAATTTTCAATCAATTCAAGTGGAAATGAATGCACTTAAATAACCTGGCTCATTCTAGACCTAACCTATTACATTCCTTTAAACCTTTAAAATATGTTTAAATTATTTCATCCTTTGATTTGTCAAAGGATGAAGTAAATTCTATAATCTGTATACCTAATTCTATGACTTGCTGGGGTTAGAAGACACTTTCTCACTTAGGAGATAGCTTTACTGTTCCAAGTTGTTGGGGCTTCCCTGCCCATGAGAACTGAGACAGCTTGTTGATCAGAGAGGTTTTTGCCTGCGTTGGACTGTGAAGAAAGCTGAGCACTGAAGAACTGATGCTTTTGAACTGTGGTGTTGAAGAAAACTCTTGAGAGTCCCTTGGACTGCAAAGAGATCCAACCAGTCCATCCTAAAGGAGATCAGTCCTCGGTGTTCATTGGAAGGACTGATGCTAAAGCTCCAGTACTTTGGCCACCTCATGTGAAGTGTTGACTTAAAATGGAAAAAACTCTGATGCTGAGAGGGATTTGGGGCAGGAGGAGAAGGGTATGACAGAGGATGGGATGGCTGGATGGCATCACCGACTTGATGCACATGAGTTTGAGTGAACTCTGGGAGTTGGTGATGGACAGGGAGGCCTGACATGCTGTTATTCATGGGGTCACAAAGAGTCGGACACGACTGAGCAACTGAACTGAACTGAACTGAACGAAGCCAATTGATTTTGCACCACTGAGATAACATGCACTCTTGCTTCTAGCTGCTTTTACAACAGGTGTTCTTAATCTAAACTCTTTAGATACGCTTGGTTTCTGGTGGGTTTCAGTCACATCTCACCAACTATTTTTCTTCTGAGTTGCTTTTGCAGCATCTCAGGAAAGTAGTAGTCTTCCTCTGATTAACTGAATGCTAGATTGTTTTAATATTCTTCTTCTATGACTGGCCACAGCAATTTTGTGGATATTAAAAAGAATTGCAGTTGATTCTGCATATCTGCTGTGATATAGTCTGTCTGTAAGACCACAGCTTCTAAGATCCCACTACATGCATTTCTTCATGGATTAGTGTTTCTAACTCAATTAGAAAAAGCTAACACAGCCTTAATTAATGCAGAAACCCTAGAGTCTAAGATTATAGAAGGTAGGGAGAAGACAGGGAGCATAGAGTATAGCCTAATGACAACATGATCTTTGGTCATGCACCAATGACAGCCTGAGGTTCTTTAACAGTGTAATATCTATCACAATGTGTATGATTAAAAATAGTGAAATCATTAGTGAAAAATGCTTGGAATGCATATTTTTTTAATAATTAAAAGGCACGAGGCCTATGATTACCATATTTATATTTTTATTATTTGGATATAAAATATTTAGGAGTAAACATCTAATGTATATTTTATTTTTAAAGAGATGCATTTTGAAAGAAAGAAATATTGCATGGAAAACAGCATACAACAAGAATAGTCCTTCAAATTTTGTGAGTGAGTATATATCACAGAAAGAAAAAGTCTTGGGTAATAAAACAACCGAACTCTGCTGTATAGACTATATGACACAAAATATGTATTGCTTCTGAAGTAAATTAAATATGACTTAGGAGAATGAGCTAAAGAGACAATTTCTGGAACTGAGAGCCTAGAAACTTTTACAATAAATAAAATAAATCCCAACAAGTACTCTTTTTTTTCCCCTTCAGGCCTTTCCTTTTCAAGTGATAAATGCTTACAAAACAGTTATTTGGCACATAACCAAATAGATTCAATGAGACTGAGGAACACTTCACAACTGTAATTTTGATTCTTCAAATTTTTGGAAACAAAATTACTTTGGGATAAATAATGAAATTTTAAGCCAAAATAATATCTGGTGAAAAAACATTTTAAATCTGTGACTTCTTTTTGAAGTCATATCTTTTTGGATTGTTATTATTGGTTGTCATTAAGTCATGTCCTACTCTTTGTGACCCCGTGGACTGTAGCCTGCCAGGTTTTTCTGTCCATGGAATTTCCTATCTTTTGGGGTGCTCATCATTAATCTCAAATGTCAGATTTAGTAGTACATACCACTGAGAATTCAGAAATGTCTAGATGCAGGTTTCTATGTCATCAAGATTCTTTCATTTATACTGTCCTCTGTGTGGTCCCTTAAGGAGATTCCTCACATGGTACAAAGATCAATGTCAGAAGCTCAAAACTTAGTATAAAGAGGAAGCATCTTTTCTCCCCTTGAGTTGTGTAAATTTATGAAAAACAAGCAAACAAACAAAACGAGTGAGTTGGGTTTACAGTCACAAGTCAAATATCCAGAAGTCCTTGACTAGCTGAGCCTGGCTGCTCTCACCTAGCCATCTGGGTTATAAAACATCCAAGTTTTATAACTTGAAAGGAAGGAGCAAAGTTGTGCAAAAAATATGGAAAGATAATTCCCTTGGCAAAACTATGATATATTCAAAATGTTTTATCTTCTCACTGTCTTTCCATTCTTTCTCAGCCTTTCATGCATTCCCAGGGCTCTCATAATCTGAGAGTGCAGTCATGTCTCTTGACCATAGCATCGGTTCATCAACCCATTGCTTTATTATAGGGTTTGTCAGCTCCACCATCCCTACAAACTTGTTGGTTATCTATGCCACTCTCTTACTGTTCTTTTTAGGTGAAAATAGGTTTTAATAAGTTGATCACACAGAAAGGCAGTCTATTAGTACTTTAGCTTGGGCTGGTATAACAAAACACTGTAGATTGGGTGGCTTAAACAGCACACATGTATTTCTCATAGTTCTGAAGGCTATATGTCTAAGCTCAGCATATTGGCATGGTCTGGCTCTGGAAAGAATTCTCTTCCTGACTTGTAGATGACTGCTTTCTTGCACTATCCTCATATGGCAGGGAGAGAGAGTTGAGGGAGACAGACAAACAAGCACAGTCTAATCTCTTTTACTTCTCTCCCAAGGATGCTAATTCTATCATCCTATCATCACAGGGCCTTTACTCTCATGATCTGATCAAAACTAATTACCTTCTAGAAGTTCCTCCTCTAGATATCATCACACTTGGGATGAAAGCTTCAACATATGAATTTTCATGGGATACAACCATTCAGTCTATAGCAATCAGTGTATGATTTTCTAANTCATCCTATCATCACAGGGCCTTTACTCTCATGATCTGATCAAAACTAATTACCTTCTAGAAGTTCCTCCTCTAGATATCATCACACTTGGGATGAAAGCTTCAACATATGAATTTTCATGGGATACAACCATTCAGTCTATAGCAATCAGTGTATGATTTTCTAAGACAAGCTATTAAAGTTTCTCCAGTAGGTTGTCATGGTGATATACCAGGTAGGGGCAGAGAAATGAGTAAGAGAGATAGTTTAGCAGTGACCAGATATTTTAGTTCAGTTCAGTTCAGTTGCTCAATCATGTCTGACTCTTTGCCACCCCATGAATTAAAGCACGCCAGGCCTCCCTGTCCACCATCAACTCCGAGTTCGCTCAAACTCATGTCCACTGAGTCAGTGATGCCATCCAGCCATCTCATCCTCCATCATCCCCTTCTTCTCCTGCCCCTAATCCCCTCTCAGCCAGCATCAGAATCTTTTCCAATGAGTCAACTCTTCACAGATCTTTAGCCTTCTTCTAAAATGTTATTTATTTATTTATTTTTTAACCTTTTGGGAGACATTTACTTCTGTCTGGAGCTGTTCCAGGTTATATAGGGTTCAGTCAATAAAGGCATGACATCTTTTTTCCATCTCATGAACAAAGGAAAGGGTTCTTATCTATTTGTCCTTGTGCTCAACTATACCAGCAGATAGCTGTATAACAAGGACAAGGTGACTATTTGCTAGGGACTAAACCCCTGCACTTCCCAGCCAGAGGTCAGTTAGTCTGCTTCTAAAGAGATAAACACTACCACCTTGTGAATGCTTTTTTTAAGGGATGTGGATGCTTTTTTAGTGTCAGTACAAGCAAATGAGTAAGAGGATCTGGAGGATATAATATCAGGAACCAGATTGTGAGTGCCAGGAACCCTCTGAGCAGTGAGCAGGACTAGTAGGACTGGAGAGGCAGGATTCAGCAGCGGGCAAGGTGAGCTGAACAAGCAACTCCAGCAGAGTTGCTGGTACCCACAGCAGAGAGCAGCAGGGATTGGGAAACTGGAATAGAGCTGCCAAGCAATGAAGGGGAAGAAGCAAGCCCAAAGCCAGACCAGGGTCTCAGAGAAAGGGTCTGGAGATTTAGTGGGGATGGAAAAGTCAAAAGTTAAGCAGTAGAGTAATAAGAAAATGAACAAGAGCTGAGGAGAGGGGCTTATTTAACTGCCTTCCCAGGTCATTCTCTTGGCAGGACACAATACCCAGTGGTAGCAGAAAGGACACTAGGTGTCTCCAAGCTTAAGAAAATGAGGTGGGTGTTCAGAGGATAGCTACTGGGAGGTAACCCCTGATGTTCTGTGTAGCCAAATCAGAGGTAATCTCATACCCCTTCCACCTTCCACCAGTTCTTAGTTACCAGGAGCACTGCTTGAAGGGATGCTGCATGTTCAGGGCACTCTGCCAGACCAGAAACAAATATGAGCAGTGTCCCATAGANGATGTTGGGAAGGATTGGGGGCAGGAGGAAAAGGGGACAATAGAGGATGAGATGGCTGGAGGGCATCACCAACTTGATGGACATGAGTTTGAGTGAACCCCAGGAGTTGGTGATGGACAGGGAGGCCTGGCATGCAGCGATTCATGGGGTCACAAAGAGTCAGACATGATTGAGCGACTGAACTGAACTGAAGACACTGAAGACTGTAAAAATTGTGTATTTTAGAATCTATGACACATGTATAGACTGCGGTTTTTCTCTGTGGAGATTAAATGAGATAACGTGCTTGCTAAGTTCTTGGCACGGCCCTGAGTCAGTTCTCAGTGAAGCTGCAGTGGGTGCAGTTATTTGGAGCTGGTGACAAATAGTAACAAGAGGATAGACTTGATTGAGGCCTTCCCAGCCTTGCAAGACAATCTGGATGTAGGGTGAGATACTAGAAGCCAACGTGCACGGGCAGGTCCAGAAGTAAACCTCAGAAGCAGATGAAAGTACCGAAGATGCACAGTGGAAAAACAGTCCCATGTGTTCTGCGGATGGAGACCCAGATCTGAGCAATGACCTACCCAGACCCCAGATGTGCAGGAGAAACACTTTTTAAAAGGGTACTGTTCAAATGGTGGGCTAGCAGTCCTTGTTCAAAAGTGAAGCAGGAGAGGGGAAACTTCCAGAATGTTCTGTCAGCTTTTTTAGCATTTGGGTTTTCTTCTTCCCTGTTCACTGACATCTACTTCTGTTACATTTCCTGCGATTTCTGAAGTGATCACTGATTGGCTCCCTGGGGAAAACCCTTCTGTGCTACATCCTCTGATGGATGTTTTCAGTTCGGCCTAGAGGGGTCTGTGGAGGGTGAAGAGGTGCCAAGACGCGTCANGCTTTTTTAGCATTTGGGTTTTCTTCTTCCCTGTTCACTGACATCTACTTCTGTTACATTTCCTGCGATTTCTGAAGTGATCACTGATTGGCTCCCTGGGGAAAACCCTTCTGTGCTACATCCTCTGATGGATGTTTTCAGTTCGGCCTAGAGGGGTCTGTGGAGGGTGAAGAGGTGCCAAGACGCGTCAGTCAGGCTATTTCACCTGCCTCTGAAGCTGCTGGTTCCCAGACTGGGCGAGCGTGGGCCTCATGCCAAGCAACAGCCATTCTGTTCTGTGATGCCAAAGACAATGCTGCCAGAGGTAGCGTGCTGATGTAGAGAAGCCAACGCCAGGATTCTAATAAGTGAAAAACGGCCTGGATTGTGCCTCTGCTTTGGAAGCCATCTATTTCTTTTCCTGCAGTTTAACGGCACTTTTAGAGATATGATCAACGGAGGCAGGGTGTATATGAATGTGTGATGGAACCTATGATGGAAAGTGGCCTAAATGCTGTTGTGTATGGGGCAGGCAAATGCAATGAAAATGGCTCTCCTTTCGAAAACCAAGACCTCATTATTCGGGGAGGAGATCCTGAAGAAATCAGTCATTTCTTCCGTTTCTGACTTCAACTTGTTTCAGCATCAGGACTGATGTAAATGGTGTACAGAGAAGGACAAAGAAAGGAGTTTGTGGCAAGAGTCTAATCTATTCAGTTTGGGTTGGTTTGTTATAAGAAAAGAAAATAACATGGAAATTTTGGTTGAATGATTATGCCGTGTAAAAATTAGATATTATATGGTTGCTCCTGACCTTATAACCTCTAGGAATTTCATGGACTTTCCTGGTAGCCTAGTGGTTGAGAATCTGCCTGCCAATGTAGTGGCCACACGTTTGATCCTTGGTCCAAGAACTATGATCCCACATGCCGCCGAGCAACTAATCCCCGGAGCTGCAGCTACTGAAGCCCGGGAGCTCTAGAGCCCACGCTCTGCAACAGGAGAAGCCACCGAAAGGAGAAACCTGAGTACCACAGCTAGAGAGCAGCCGCCACTTGCCACGACTCGAGAAAGCCCCTGTGCAGCAACGAAGACCCGGCACAGCCAAAAATTAGAAAAAATAATATATTTCTTTAAAAAAAAAGAATGAAATTCAAGTGGCAGCTCTAAATCACAACATCAGAGAAAAACCAAATTGCCCGAGAAGACAGTGGCAACCTGCAGTCAAGCGTGTGGGCTAGCTGGTGTGTAGATCACACAGAGCTTCCCTCTCCCCTTGGCAGGCCAGTTGCACAGGCACTCCCAGCTTCTCATTCCAGCCCGAGGGTCCGGAGAGAGGATGTGGCTCAGCCTGGGAGTGGAGCTGAGTCATCACCTCATGCACGTCATGGCACATCCGTGCCACGCTCCCACCTCCAGGCTCTTGGATTCACTAAAGGACTTGTAGGGGGATGAAAATTCCACTTGACTTAATTTCTCCCTAGGAAAAAATACACTCAGTAATGTTGTAAATCTCTTATAACCAGTTTCCTTCAAGGTTGCCTTGGAAATTTTAAATATGTGTACAAGTTCCACCTTGTACTTCCTTAGTCTTAACGCTGTGTCTGAGATGCCGTGGTGGTGGTGGTCGGAGCTACTCGCTGTGGTCAAGCACTGCCAGGGGATTGCTGCGTAAGGGGGCTGAGTCTCAACAATCCACTCGCCTTGGCCCCACCTCGGATCAAGAGCACATTTGAAAGATGTGTGGCCAGGAGGTGGGTTTTAAGCCTATTATTTGCATAAAATGACTTAAGAGTGACATTGGTTTTGTTAGCACCACTGAACTACCAGCCACTTTCTCATTAGCAATAAATGAGTTTTAACACTGCTGTGAACTCTACTTATTATTATCCAGAAAACACAAAGGTTTATTTGCCCAGGGCTTTCTCTAGTACATCTGGACCTTTTGTGCGTAGATTACAGACATATTGTCGGGAATACCAACTACAGCCTTCAGATCCCTGGCCTGGGCAGCTGTGGGGCAGCCTCTGATTTGCCTAATCTCAAGAAATATGGCAAATTGGATCCATCAATGTGTGTTGTTGCATCAGAATTATGGAGAATTTAAAATTACTTGTGACAACAACTCACTGTACTCAGAGTGAAACACTAAGTATATTAGAATGGGCCATTGTTGTCTTCCACTGTTAGTATATTTCATTAATGTTGGAACAGTTTTATTTTGGTTTAGAGAGTTAGAAGTTTTCCAAAGGCAAAACTTTATGTCACTTTCTGGGGAGAAATGATTCATAAAATGTCTTCCCCTCTTATCTCCCCAGGAGTGAAAACAGACCATTAGGTCCTTCGAGTCAGATGACTCTGGCAAGCTGGCTCTGAATCCACTTAGGCCTGTTTCCCCTTCCCTCATCATTGGTTTGGGTCACTGATCTCTATGAGAGTCAGATAAACTATAAATGTTATCTCTAGAAAAGTGCTCCTGACCCTCAGTTTTTTTTTTTTTTTTAATATGGCTTTAGGGGTTTTGAGAATTCAAGCCAAGAAAGGAGTTTTACATAGGATTTTAAGAGAGACCAATTACATTGAAATAGTTACCAAGATTTTAAAAAGTTTTGTGATATAGAAATAGCCATATGTGCTTTTATATAAGTGCATTAAATAACAAGGTCTACTGGTGAGTCTAATAACTACTGTAATTTTGAAGCCCTGATGAGTATAAAAGATATTTTACAATGTCTGCCAACTGTGCTGTGAAATGAAAATGTCGGTAATTTCCACTGTGACAGGTGCTGGTACTTCTACTGTGGCCTGCTGCTGACATTCATCATTGGACGGAGAGCTAAACTGCAGTTAGAGGTTAGTGAAAATAAAGGTGCATTTTCCCTCCATCCCAGTTGCTGGACCTTAAGTCAAGAACCTCTGAGACTCTAGAGAGCCTTGCCCTGGTGCTGGGCGTGGCTTGGGGCTTGTTGGCCTCAGTTCTTTGTTCAGGCCGCAGTAGAGAATGCAGGGCTACCCGGTTCCCTAACTGAAATGACCCCAGGCTATTGTTAGTTGCCATATTTTGTAGGAAAAGCCCAAAGGGACGTTCATGGTGGCTTTCTGTCCTGTCCTCACTTATGAGAGCAGAGAGGTCAGGACGAGGGGGACACGGGAGTCAGCTGTAACAGATAACTCCTGTCTTAGCTAGCACAGAGACGAAGCCACAAGGGACCCCTCTGGTGAAGCTGCCCAGCCTGGGAGATGGGTCTCTGTCTGTCTTCTAGCTTTGGGTGAAAGAAGCGTCTTCCTCTCACTTTGACAAAGATCTGAGGCACAGTATTACCGAGGTTGCCTCTTGCTTTAACCTCACTTTTCTAGGGATGCTCACCTAAGTGGGGGAGCTCCATTGGGCAGCCCACGTCCTGGGAGGGCAGAGTGACTCATTTTTGCCTCTCATTCTCCTAGTTACTGAAGGAGATGAAATGGTGCTGAAAAATGCACACCTGGGCCAAAAACGATAAGTATAAGCTCTGGGAGGTGTGAAAGCTCCACAGTCCCTTAAGAACGTGAAACGTTGGTGCAATAGTACAGTTATGACCAGATGAGCTATCGCTGGAAAAGGTAGGGACAGACAAAACTTGCTCTTTGGGATGCTCAAACTCAGGCCTGCATGAGGATGAACAATTCAAGTTCCAGACAAAAGAAAGTGATTTCCCTGATGAACGGTGGGAGAGATGACAAACTTCCAAGGAGAGGCGCTCTCAAAGCAGCCTCCTTGGCAGGGATCTTCTCAAACTGGTCCTCACGGCTGTTTGGAAGCACACCATGACCTGATTTTCACCAGGAAAATGGGCTGTGAAAGAGGCTCACAGAGTGTCATCTGCTTACCAATTTTCCTTCTTGCTTCATTGATGCTTTCTCCCAGGGCCTTAGCTTCAGAAAATCTGGAGGGGGGGGGGGNAGACACTGTGCCCAGAAATGGTGCACTCACATAAGGTAGGTCCAGGATATAAAATAGATTCCTATTGCATTGGGTGAGCTCAGGCTACAGGGGAGAGAATAATGTACTTTCAAATCTCTTACCACATGATGGAGCAAGACTTGCTTTGAGCCATAGAATTGACCCAAGTCCACATGTATAACTGACATTAATTTTGCAACATAAATAAGGCTTACTTCCTTTCTTATTGAACTGGAAGATAGGAAATGAGAAAAGAATATACCAAAACCTTTTGTTTGTTCCTTAAATATGTATAAATCTGTTGTATACCAACTATTTGTTATGCTGTTTTATAGGCACTGGAGGTACTGGAGGAGAAAATTGACAAACATCTTTCTGCTTCCCTGAAATTTACTTTCAAGTAGGAGAAAATCAGAAATAGACATACTAAATAAACCAAATCTATTGCATGATAGAACAAAATAAGCATGATGGAAAAAACTAGAGCAAAATGAGAGCTTAGATAGCTGCATACTTAAGTAGGATGATCAGATATTTTTCTGAGAAGGTGCCATTTAAGCAAAATGTCCATGAAGGAAAAGTGAGCCATGTGGATATCTGGGGAAAAGGAGTGTCAGGAAGAGAGAACAAGTGTGAAAGCCTGGAGATGAGAGTGTGTCTGGATAGTTCCAGAAACACTAAGAAGCTAGGTTATCTGGAGGGAAGTGAGAAAGAGGATAAGACCTGAAAGCAAATGGTGGGGGTGTAGTGGGGAGTGGGAGAGACTAGATTTTATAGCTTTGTAAGCTTTGTTTTGACTCTGATTGACATGGGAGCCACTGTAGTGCTTTGAGCAGAGAAGTTGACATGATTGCATTTTCATTTGGAAAACTCTGGCTGCTGTGTTGAGTGGAGTGTAATGAGGAGTGATAGGCACAGAGAGACTGGTTATTAGCCTAGGCAGTAATGCCAGGTCAAGCTGAATACAAGAATAATGGAAATTTTTATACTGGCAGAGTAGCCAAAGTCATTGCAATGTAGATGTAAATATGTCAAAAAGCAACACTTTACCTGATTTACAATAGTACAGAGTCAGTAGTAATGGGGACAAGGTGCTTGGAAAGACTAGTTTATTTACTTTTCTGTGATATAGTGTGGTATGAATAGGATTTCACTTATAGTTAGAGATCAGACTGTTTTTAGCCCAGTGTGATTTGAACTGTGCTTCATGGTGTTCTAATTGCTCCAAACTCCAGTCTGCTTAAATGAATAAAAGTATCAGTTCTAGAAATCCTTATTTTAAGGGTGGGTGAGAAATCATTTAATCAGAGACAGGTTCAAACATCCCAGCAAGAAATAGTGTATTAGGCTGTTAAGGTCAGGGGTAGGGCTCCAGAGACCAGGATTTAGAGGTGGTCCTTTGGTTCATGAGAGGGAGAATGTTGTCTTGTAAGTTTCACTGTGGACCGTTCAAGGCAACCAAGCATGAGGTGAAAGCTTTGAGTGTTTGATAGGGAGTGATGCCACAATGAGGGGTTGTGATCAATTAATAAAAAACAAAACAAAACAAAACAAAACAAAAAAACTCCACCTAATTCACACTTCTGTTTTAGGGCTTCCCTGCTCCTGAGTGCTTTGAAAAGCTTACACACATTTGTTCAGATGGAATCTGATTTAGCATCCATATTTGCTGGCACTTTTTTACACCCTCCCTTTTTTTTTTAATGCTTGCAGCTGATCTGCTTGATTTCCTTAGGTGCATTCTGTGATGCAATGATGGAAACACTTCAGTGGAAAATTGCTTTAGCTCTTTATTGGAAAAAATCTTGGGTGACAGTAACACTAGTCTAATTATGATGGTTGTGTTAAAGAGGTGGGAAGGAAGGATATAAAGAGAAGAGTTTCCATACGTGAGACTGAAATTTAAAAGAACCATAACTGAGCAAGAGTCATGGATTGAGGCATGAGTTGCTGGGGAAACTGTATCCAGTGGGGCAGGGGAACCTGAGGCTTATCCTTTTCATTTCCATGCTCCTCTAGTCCATCTATGCACTATTACTTTGGAATGTCCTCTTATTTGGATTTTGAGTTAAAATCACTTTTAACCAGTTCTTCTAAAAAAGCTCTTTTAGATAGAGAAGAATATCTGTTTGCCCGACACAAATAAGCAACTAAGAAATAGAAAAATGTAAAGGGAAAAATACTAGGTAGATAGGACATTCTTGCCTCAGATAGACTTGTAAGAAGCAGAAAAGTCTAGGGCCTTAGCTATTTTAGTCTCCAGTGCTAAAGTTGCTGTGTCATGATTCAGGATTTGCTCTTATATTTGTTCCCTGTGGCATCAGTAATGAGCTTACTCCTCTTCATTCCACACAACTCCCTATAGTAACTCTGCCTTTTAGGTACCATTCCAGGGGCCGATGGAAGAATTACTATGGTCTCTCCCCTGAAGAATTACTATGGTTTCTCCTACCATTGTCCATAAAATATTCTAATAACGGTAAATTCTTTTCCATTTAAAAAAAAAGAATTAACATGGAATACATGTAGAACGAAGAATATTGATGTTCTAAGATGACTGAAATCACTTTTTTGTTGTTTCTTCTGAAAGCTTCACAGAATGCCAGGCTAGCAAGACATGAAGGAACACTGCAGGAAGTATAGGAATGTGAAGCCATTATGTAGTGTGTTTGCTAATTGAAAGTTTAGAAAGTTGTTCAAACAGGGAAACGTGATCTACCTGGGCTTTCACAGTTTCAGTCCTTTTGAAAATCCTTTGCCCCATATTTGATATCTTTCTTTTCTGTTCCCCTTCTTATTCATGATTGTGACCTTGGCTTAGTCTTAAAAAAATCTCTAAACTAGTTTTAATGCAATATAAATGGTGAAACTTTCTTTTTACCATTTTCATCACATAATAAGAACTCCCCTTTGACCCTCAGAAAGCACTCATGAAGCATTTATAACTCCTCCCTGATGGCAAACAAAGATAGCAGGAAGAACACCTGCCTCTGAAGCTAGATATTTAGCAGAACATATCTAGAGTATGAGTGCTAAGAAGAGGAAGGTAAGGGGCCACTTCTAGGGGCATCCAGTTAAGCAAGGGTTGAACTTAAATGTTCTGGCTAACGATTTCCCAACAAACATTCCCTCTCTTGGCTTCTTTTTCCCCTTGTTTTGGGTCTGAATTGAACAAATATAATAAACTATCCCATAATAAGATTGAATAATATGACATATTACATTTTTTTCAAAACAGTCTTAGCAGAATTTTTGATCCTGTGTACTCTCTTGGAACTTTTCCACATCCCCATTATGGGGTGGAGTACATTTCTTTCCCTTCCTTTTGAACCTGGAAGAGTATTTTGATTTCCTCAATGAATACAGTGTTGCATAAATGATACAACTTGGTTTCTAAGGCTATGTCATAAAATGAAATGTGGCTTCTCTGTGTGTCTGTCTCAGAATGCTTGCACATANTGTACTCTCTTGGAACTTTTCCACATCCCCATTATGGGGTGGAGTACATTTCTTTCCCTTCCTTTTGAACCTGGAAGAGTATTTTGATTTCCTCAATGAATACAGTGTTGCATAAATGATACAACTTGGTTTCTAAGGCTATGTCATAAAATGGAATGTGGCTTCTCTGTGTGTCTGTCTCAGAATGCTTGCACATAGACTCCATTCACTATGTTGTCAGGAAGTCCCAGACAACAGTTGACAGCAATTGCTAGATATTTGAGTGAATAAGATTTCTGATGATTTTAGTACCTAGCCATTTAGCTATGCCAACTGCTGTCACGTGGAACAGAAATGAATTATCCCTGAAAAATTCAGTCCAAATTGCAGATTTGTAAGCAAGAGAAATGTTGTTGCTATAAGCCACTAAGTTTTGAGATTGTTTGCTACAAAGCAAATTACTAGAGTAAACTACTAGAATACTAATAATATATATATCCAGTTCATTTCAGTTCAGTTGCTCAGTCATGTCTGACTTTGTGACCCCATAAATCACAGCACACCAGGCCTCCCTGTCCATCACCAACTCCCGGAGTTCACTCAGACTCACNATTCATGGGGTTGCAAAGAGTCAGACATGGCTGAGTGACTGAACTGAACTGAACTGAAACTCTAATTAATTGATGTTCTGCATTCAAATTCAATAGTGACATATATATATACTTTTATTTTCATATGCCACCATGAAACAAAAACATTTCACAAAATTTACTGCCTTGTGTATATGGACCAGTGGTAGCTTATATACTTTAACAATATTTATACTCTCTCTACTTTAATCAATGCATTGTTTCCAAAGTAGAGTGGAGGACAATCACTGTCCATTTAAAAAAGAGAAATAAACTTACCTAACTAGGGATATGTTATAATGTAGGTGGAAATTGGATACTATTGATTTCACGTTCATAGAGAATAGTTATATGGTGACTATTTTTATTATGATGGTGCTTCATCCAAAAGCAATGGCCATACACAGGATTTAACTCTCTTCAGTAAATGGTTTCCTAAACTTTCATGTTATATTTTAAATTAAGCCTATTCAGATTGAATAGACTCATATAAGAACATATCTTCTTCCTTTCTGAGTATATATAACTTCCTTCCCTTTGTCAAGGAGTCACCATTCTCCTAGACTTAGATTAGTAATGTTAAACTAACTTCTTTTATTGTTCCCCATTCTCTTTTTAAATAGTCATCATGTCCTATCACTTTTCTTTCAAAAATACTTATATTTCTTCTGTTTTTCCCTTTTAACTGTCATTGTAATTCATACCTATTGTGACTTGAAGAATTTCCAGGAGAATGGGGATCAATTCAGGATTCTATATGAACAAGAATGCAACCACTGGGAACCCCATGCACATTAAAATCTTCACTTATAAACCACGGCAGCTGAAACTCAGATAAATTGAGGGTTTTTCCCAAGGTCATGAGGTTAATAACTGAAAGAGGTAAACTTGGAATCTTGGCCCATGTACATCCCACTCTGCTACAGCAACCTGCCTTAAAGAGAGGGACCTTGTGATGCTTGATGTTAGGTGTGCTAGTTTTCCCAACAAATGATTAATTTCTTAAATGAATGATGTTTAATTTTTAAAAAATATTATTTAAATGCTTCCACAGTAAGCATAGTTCTCTGAGTCAGGGAGTGATACAGAGAAATTAGGAGGCAAATTGAATGTTTTTGTTATCCAGATAATAAAATTCTTATTTCTATCTATGATCATGTGATCTCTAATTAGGAGATCAGCTTGCATTTAATTGATGCAGAAAAGGGGGATATGTTGGAGGTGATAATACGGCCTATCAGAACAAATATCAAATGTTGGCTTACAGAAGAATCTACAAGATGGAGGAAGAGAAGCTAGAATGATTCAGCATAGTACTATTGCTAAGTATTTAAAATAATGCTCTATGAATATTGTCACTAGCAAAGAAATGCACTATGATTCAGAGTCACACTCTGAACTGAGAGTTGTTAAGTTTACATTTCAATATACTTTATATGTTGATTTGGAGATTTGGAAGAGCAGTATATATTTAAAAAATATTCATCTAGCCTGTCCAGGAATATTTGAAAATGTACCTAAGCATGTTAAAATGTTACTTAGGTCATGGGCCACAACCAAGTTATGCTCATTATTAAAATTTTACCATCATGTTACAATATCTAGTCTTAGACTCCTTTGCTCTCTGCTATACAAGGCGATATAATTTTTCTCCTTAGGAACAGCATACTATCTTTTCTTCATCAGGAACTTAGCCAAACTCTACTTTGATCATTTCTGTTCAATCAATTCCCTCTTCTTCTTAATTAGCATGTTATCATTAAATTTTTTTTTTTTTTNTACAAGGCGATATAATTTTTCTCCTTAGGAACAGCATACTATCTTTTCTTCATCAGGAACTTAGCCAAACTCTACTTTGATCATTTCTGTTCAATCAATTCCCTCTTCTTCTTAATTATCATTTTATCATTAAATTTTTTTTTTTTTTTGGTACACTCTCTGCTTTGGGAACATAGACAAATTTCTACTTCAGAAATGGATCAGAATTGCCTCAGGTTATTTCTAGCTTCAAATTTCTCAGACTCCATCACTAGAGCCTCACAGGTCATCTCATCAGGCTTACTCATTAAAGAACAGTCAGTCTATAACCTCTTCTTATGGCTTGTCTAAGGTCAGTAATGTTTTTATAGGTTATTACTTCCATGAGTCTTTTGCTGTTAACCATTTGTGATTTGCATAATTTCTTCCAAGAAAAATGAACTCATTATTTTTCAAAAGTTGAATACCATTTTCTGTCTTTTGTTTATATTTAGAACTTTATATGTGGACTTTGCAACTGTAGGCTTCCCAGGTGGTGCTAGTGGTAAAGAATCCACCTGTTGATGCAGGAGACACAAGAGACATGGGTTTGATCCCTGGGCTGGGACGATCCCCTGGAGGAGAAGGTGGCATCCCACTCCAATATTTTTTCTGGGAGAGTCTAAGCACATTTGCAACTGTAGAGCATATCTTATGCTTTATACATTAATATATGCCTATCTTCTGTATGATTGAAAATTTCTTACATTATTCATTCAATTACTCTTTTATTTGTTCTTTATTTTGCAAAGAGTCAAAAAATCAGTTATTGATCTCCTTGTTAGATATTGTAGTTATTACAAAGACAGCTGGTAACAGTGTCTGCTGTTAATGAATTTATGACCTAGTAGTAATGATAAACAATGTATAAATAATACTTTGTATTCATCATTTTAATTCCAAATCTGCAATATATACACTGAATTATTGGACAAGCCATAAGACCTTGCTTCAACAGCTTTTCATGTAGACACTGTAGGCATTATTCAGGAAAATATATACAAATTAGTTGTTGTAACAACTCAAAACTTACTATATGCTACTTGTTATATTTTCATGGCACATAGAGCAGAATAATAAGTGTTATGAGAGTAACTGAGAAGGTTTTCTGAAAATTCAGTTGAATCATAATACCTCCTGGGGGATTGACATCATTCAATTCTTATTTAGTGGGGTATGGACCTGAGTCTGAGTGAACTCTGGGATTTGGTGATGGACAGGGAGGCCTGGTGTGCTGCGATTCATGGGGTCGCAAAGAGTCAGACACGACTGAGCGATTGAACTGAACTGAACTGAATTGAATCAGAAAATAAATGTTAGTCAAACTTTTATTATGATATACATTTTTACCTTTCAGTCTTCTATGTGTTTGGGTAGATTCCAACTGATTGTAAACAAATAAAATAAAGAAAGAGAAAGTGAAAGTCTGCAAAGGGGGGAAAAAAGAAGGAAAGCAGGCAAAACTGAAAAATAGCATAGTAAAATACCAAAAATAAATTTGGAAAGGAGAATAAAATAAAAGTATTAGTAGAATGCAGAATACTTGGGAGAGAAAGATAATGCTAAAAAAAAAAAAAGTCAAGTGAACAGAATTTAAATATCTTAATGGCTTTATGCAGTGATTCATGAATCAGGCAGAATCCAATCTAGCAGACAGAAAGGAGCTCTGAGGAGCTGTACAAAATGCAAATGGCTTAATATGCAGAAGGTTTCCCTGGTGGCTCAGATGGGAAAAAATCTGCCTTCAATGCAGGAGACCTGGGTTTGATCTCTGAGTTGGGAAGATCCCCTGGATAAGGGAATGGCTACCCACTCCAGTATTCTTGCTTGGAGAATTCCATGAACAAAGGAACTACATGGCAGGCTACGGTCCATGGAGTCACAAAGAGTCGGACAAGAAACACCACTAATATGCAGAAGGGATTGGAAACAAGGGAGTTGAATTAGGCAAAAAGCAGAATGGTAGTGACAAGTTCACTTTCCTTTAAGGATGGCAGATTGCCAAACAAGCACTGATTAGGTGAATACTGATTGACTGGTTTAAGATTCCATTTTTGTAAGAGGTGAAACTGTAATTAAGTCTTGTCTCAGTTTGGTAAGGAGCCTTAGCATAAGCAAGTCCATTTGGGGCCTACTGTCTTGTTAACAATAGAAAAAATATGAGTGTTACAGATGAAAACAGATTGTGTGCCAAGTTGCTTCAGTCAAATCTGACTCTGTGACCATATTGACTATAGCCCGCCAGGCTCCTCTATCCACAGAATTCTCCAGGCAAGAATACTGGAGTGGGTTGCCATTCCCTTCTACAGGGATCTTACCAGCCCAGGGATTGAACCCAGGTCTCCTGCATTACAGGCAGATTCTTTACCATCTGAGCCATTAGGGAAGCTGTGATGCTAGGTTCTTGGACAACAAAGATGAAAAAAATGAGCTCTCTTCTGTCTCAGTCTGTTTGGAGCATAGAAATTCTTAATCTACTCATTTGAGATTCTTAGGTTTGTCTATAGTCTGGAGCAATTTTTAATGTCATGGGCATTTTGTTTTGGCTAGTGAAAGTATAGAAATATAACTTTAATACCAGGTCCAAGAAAGTCTTATATATACTCTGTCTCTATTTCAATTTTGAATACCTTCAAATTGAGCACTTAAATACTAACTACAACAATCTGAAGATTTCATTTTGATCTCTATATTTAATTTATTGATGGATTTTAGTTTGTAGTAAAATGTCCTTGATTAAATTCACATTGTACAGTTCAGTAGCTACAGTTCTTAGATTAAAAACACATGTGCCTAAAGAAAAAGCATGTTTTATGGAAGTTTGGATACTCTGTTTTCTCACGGTTCAATAAAAACCTCAGCCTATTGAATTTCAACTCTCAGAGTAAGGCACATTGCTTTAGCTAAGCCTTTTTCAGTTTGGCTATGAACATCCTATTGCTGTGAGAACCTGAAAGCTCAGCATTTCTTTTATTTGCTGATTTTATACCTAATGTGTTTCCAGTGCAACTGTTATTATGAATTTTATACATAAATATCAGTATATATCTTAAGACTTTCAGAAACAACAATAACAGCAACAACAGCAAACTATAGATTTAAATACCTAAAGTAAGAAATATATATATATATATTATATATTCAGTTATATCTATACATTTTAATAGTAGATAATAATAATAGCCAAAAATATTTCCTTGGAGAAGGGCTACAGTCCATGGGGTCACAAAAGAGTCAGACATGACTTAGTGAGTAAACAACAATTTCCTTACATAAATCTAAGGATAGCTTTAGAATGAAAGTATGAAGGCACGATATACTTTAAGTAAGAGAACTATGATTCATATATACGAAACTAGGGCATGGGCTTTCTATTAGAACATCTCTCAATGAGAGCAAATAAAGGTGTGATTTACTATTTAAAATATTTTTCATGTGAGAATTTTTTTTAAAGAGTCTCAAACACATTGTTTTTGTTTTGCTATGCAGATGCAAATGAGTGTACCTGTGTCATTAGTTCCTTCTACTAAATGTGTATTGTGTTATTATAGACTGATCTTGACCCAGTTCTCTCTTTGAATGTCCAATTCTGTTTATCCAGTTGACTTTTAAACATTTCTTCATGAATGTCCTTGGGGAGCTCAAGTTCAACATGTCTAATACTAAATCCCTCCACACAAAGTCCTTGCTAAGTTAAGTGCTTGAGCTTTCTTCATACCCAATGAATGAGAGCCAGGGATACATGAAAGATGCTACTCTCCTTGGCTGCT
>SJYA01001557.1:59544-118309 GCA_006410615.1 Neotragus moschatus | reverse complement strand
TGCTTTTGTTCTAAGTGAGTTTCCCTACAATTCATTGTCTGTATTTCTACTTTGCCTTCAGAATAAAATATAAGCTTTTATATATAACATGCTAGAATTTTTATGACATGTCTTTGCTGGGTGGTTGTTTATTTTCATTACACAAGGGCTGAACATTTATGAAGCCACTTTCATTTAAACCTTCTGCTTTATTCTGCCTCCTTGTTTTTATCCCTACAACTCTTTTAGCCAGTAATGTCTATCTATCCTTCCACTGACTGTCTTCTATAGCATCTTTTCTGGGATATAGTTCCTTATTTTCACTCTACCAGCCCTGTTAGGTTGCATTCACTTCCATGTCTACTTAATTTATTTGATCACTAGAAGCTGCCATGGCTTAAAACTCACCATCTTGGGATAGAACTCCTCCCTGAAAGGTCTTTTCAGGAGTCAACATCTTCAGTGGATCTCTTTCCCATCCCCTCTTTGATGTTTTATTTGCTCTTTGTATGGTTGCTGTTTCATTTATATGACTGGTCATAATTTTAATAACCAAACCGTTATCATTCCACTCAATCCATTAAACTACTTTTGTTCCTTTTCCCAGAGAGAATTCTTACAGTAAGTGGTATGCTGAATTAAATGATCCCTGAAGTTCCTTTTGACTGAGTTTTTTTTTTTTTTAATTTTATTATTCTGTAGTCTTTTACTTCCTATCCACAGTATTCTAATTGAAAAAAAAAATGCTGAGTTGTATGCATAATAAGCTGGAACGCTCTTTCACTGGAGTCTAGGTTCTCTCTGTGAATTACATATTAGTCCTTTTCTTGAGTCCCTAAGCACATCATCTTCTAGAGGATGCTCTAGATTTGCCACTGAAATTCCCAGGCTCTGAAGCAACTCTACTCATAACTGCTTAGCAGGTAGTCATATTTTAGGGATTAGTCCTGATCTTCAAATATTGCCAGTCTTCAGGTTGCTGTGAGTTTATGTAAAACAATGCTTGAAAATTCTTGACATGGTCATTGAGAAATAGTAAAGTCTCAGTAAATGTCATCTATTTTTTAACAAATTAAATATGCAATATTCTTGAAAAACTTCAAACTATGATTCTGGAACAGCACACCTCTTTGAAATGGGGCATATGTACATAAGGGAACAATGAGAAAAAAAAGTAGGATAGAGTATAAGTAGGAGAGACTGGGGTATGTGAATTAAGCTGATAAACTGAGCTTTGAAGTATTTGATCTTCAGTGGTCTCAGAACTCTGTTGCTTATAAGGTAAGATTAAAGGCCTTGAAAGATAACAAAGAATGCTTTAATTGAGTCTCATACAGATTCTGTTGCCTCATGAAGAATTACTGAGCCACTGTAAGAGTTAGTTTTCTTAGAAAATGTGACTAAATTATTTCATAATTTTTGACCATATGGGTAAAAGGCAGTGAATGAGTTCTATCAGAAGTTAAAATGTTCTCTAGCTATGATTTTGATCATCATGAATCTGTGGCAAGTGAAATATGTTTGTAAGAAAAACATCTAATCCTCATGACTTCTAGAGCCTATCATTAAAATATTAGAAGCTTGATTTCTATCTATTATCCTACTGCCAACTCTAGTTCCAATCAAAAAGGTAGAGGGATCCTTAATAAAAAGTTCTTGTTGAAAAACACAATCAAATTAAAGATTTGCCCACTTAAATTATTTTTCTATATTATGTGTCTCTCTTCTCTTCATTGCTTTTCCAGGTTTGAATTAGAAGTCTGGAGATTTTGCCAATTATTCTCCCACTTCTCAAGACTGTATTGTATTCAATTTTGTAACTGGTCTGCTTCTTAGAAACATACTATGCCCTCAGGTTTAGGTATCATACAAAAAGTAATTGTAGATTTCATTTTACCCATAATTTGAATATGAAGCCTGTATAACTAAAGCCCTCCTATCCTTTTAAATGCTATCTTTCCAATCCTACTCAAGGGAAAAAAATCCATATAAAAATTACAGTAGAATGACCTCTGGCTGTAATTTAGAAGTCCATGAATCTGTGGTAAATGGCATAAGTTTAGAAGGAAATTTTCTAATCTTTATGACTTTTAAAGCCTTCCATTGAAAATAATTAGGGGCTTGTTTTTTGCATATGTTATTTTACTTCCAAATTCTACTTTTTTTTTTTTTTTAAGATTTAGAAACATAGGCTCCTACCATAAAGCTTGATTTTTTAGACTTGTTTTTCAGATTGGTCTTCACTCACAGTACGATTAAAATGAAAACAAATTCTTTTCCTATCTCTGGGCATGTGTATATGTATAAATATATGAATTAAAAGAAATACATTGCATATGTATGATGCAAAACAATACTTCTTTTTAAATTGCTTATGTTAAAATTATCCCTACATAAATGTGTTAGTTCCAGTCCCTAGAACAATACAATGAAGACTCTTTCATTTCTTCCTTTCATAGGCAAGAGAACAGAGGCCCATGGGGGTAAACTGATTAGCCCAGGGTCACCAAGCCAGCAAATCTTAAAACTGGAAGTTGAACCCAAGACTATCGAACTCCAAATTTCACATGTTCAATTTTAGCATTGTTTTATTGAATTACAGAAATTAAATATGGAAGAGAATAGTTGACTGAGGGTACAGATATTGGTAAATTTAAAATACTATTTAGGAAATTTCAGGCCAGGGGAAGTGATTAAGTAAAAAAAAATGATTATGAAAATAATTGAGTAAAATATATTCTGAATTATCACTTGCAAAGTAAAAGTGATTAAAACACTTGTTGAGTTGTGGGAATAGGATATGGAGTGTGTATGCTGTTCACTAAGTATAACTACAAAAGTATTCAATAAGAAGTCAAAGTTTGCAAAGGTGATGGAATTATGATAATTGATAGAACCTTATTTCAGTATTAACTAATTTTCTTCTCAGTCCTTGCCACTGTATTAGTTTTCATCAGAACATAAATGATAGAGAAAGGTAAGGAGGATGAATTCTGTGCTCAACCACCCAGGCTCCATGGAGCTGAAAGAAAAGGAATATCCAACTTTCCACCTATTTTTCATCTTGTAACAAATTTCTGCTTGATGCAGATATAGTCTAAGAATGTGAACTCAGGTACAACAGAAAGTTAAAATAATTAAAAAAAAAACCAAAAAACAAAAACAGACTAGGAATAAGACTACCATATGACCAAGCAATCCCACAACTGGACATATACCCTGAGAAAACCATAATTCAAAAAGATACATGTATCCCAGTGTTTACTGCAGCACTGTTTGCAATAGCTAGGACATGGAAGCAACGTTGATGTCCATCAACAGATGAATGAATAAAGAAGTTGTAGTACATACCTTGAAATATTACTAAACCGTAAAAAGGAATGAATTTGAGTCAGTCCTAGTGAGGTGAATGAACTTAGAGCCTGTTATACAGAGTAAAGTAAGTCAGAAATAGGAAAACAAATACATTTTAATACATATATGTGGAATACAGAAAAATGGCATTGATGAACTTATTTGCAGGGCAAGAATAGAGACATCAACATGTATAGCAGACTTGTGGACACAGCGCAGAAAGGAGAGGGTGGGACAAATTAAGAGAGTAGCATTAAAGCATATGCTACCGTATATAAAAGACAGCTAGGGAGAGGTTGCCTTATAGCACAGAGAGTTCAACCTTGAGGAGTGGGATGGGGTTGAGGGTCAGGAGGAGGTTCAGGAGGGAGGGAATATACCTATACTTATAGCCAATTGATATTGTTGTATGACAGAAACCAACAGTGTTGTAAAGCAATTATCCACCAATTAGAAACTTTAAAAAAATATAAGCAATTTTATGTTAAGGAATTTGAAATATTAGAAATAACTTAGGCAGATAAAATGAAACTACTACCAAAAATGAAATTAGAAGAAATTATAAAATCTAAAGTGAGTTATAGCTTTATTATTAGAATTACATCTGAAATTATCTTCATACAGAAACACAAGCTTAGAACATTAAAGGATCAGATTTCCAAACTTATGTAAACTCTTCCAGACCAAAGCTGACTTTCACACAAAATCCTTTAAAAAGTTATATTGTAAATGAAAATCATAGACCAGTTTCATTCATAAACATAAATGTAAGCATCCTAAATAAAACATCATCAAGATGAATCCAGCACAGTATTATTAAAATGGGCATCATGCCCACACTGGTTTCACCCTATGAAAACAGTATATTTTACCATCAGAAAATCTGTTTACGAAATCTACCACTGTATGAGATCATGAAGGAAGAACATATGATTATATTAATAAGCAAAAAAATTCAAATATTAACCAAATGGTATTTAGTGAGATTTTTTAATCTTCATAATGAAAATCTAGTAACCTCAAAATAAAAAATTTAATTATTGGAGTAATATAAGAAATTATACCAGGAACTATGACCAGTTGTTCTAAACACAGTATTCGAAACTCTAGCCAGTGCAATATGATGAGAAAAGCAAATAGTAGATATTAAGATTGAAAGGAAGCCAGATTATTATTATTCCAGACTAGAATTTTCTACAACTTAAAGAAACTACCAATGAATTATTAAAATTATTGAGTGTAGCAAGAATGGTACAGAAAGAATAATTCTTATATACTAGCAACATACATTTTGGAAAATTTAACATTCTAAAAAAACAATATTTGTCCATCTATATTCCAAAAGTCCTCATCACAAGAAAAAGAATTTTCTGTTTCTTTAATTTTTTGTTCATATAAGATGATGGTTTACTAAACTTGCTGTAATCATCATTATATGATGAATGTAAGTCAAAATCATTACACTGTACACTTTAAATTTATATAGAGATCTTTGTCAATCATACTGGAAGAAAAGTAAAAGAATAGAATGAACAAAAATAAAGATTAAAAAACAGCATTTGTAATAGCAATAAAATTATCAAGGAATAAATTTAGCAGATGTGAGATCTTTATAAAGAAAGGTATACATGTTATCAAAAAATTTTTAGAAGTTCTAAATGCATGTAGAATTTTACCAGACATGATTAAAATCCCATATTGTAATTATGTTACAAATGCTATTCAGATGCTTTATACCCATTCCTTCATATACTTCCCATAGCAATTATATGATGTAGACATTATTATTATTTTAATTTTACAGATAAGAAAACAAGAGTTACCAGAGGTTAAATGACTTTCCTTTTGCTATCTTGAAGACAGAAATGGCAACCCGTTCCAGTATTCTTGCCTGGAAAATCACATGGACAGAGGAGTGTGGCAGACTACAGTCCGTGGGGTCACAAAGAGTCAGGCACAACTGAATGACTTCACTGTGTTATCTAGCTAGTGGATGGGGTTGTAGGATTCAAATCAGCAGACGTTCTCCAGAACCTGTATACTTTAATAGACAATACTTCCTCTTCAATAAAATATGAAGACGTTCAATTATCGATGCAATGGTAGGGAGCTAGATAGAAGGAAATGAATTAAAAAAAACCACAATATATGACAGAAGTTTAGCTGCCGATCAGTGAGAAAGCATATTTAGTAAATGATAATAGGACCGTTGACTCTTTAGAAGAATAAAAATAAAATTGGATGTTTATCTCATTCCATATGTAGCAGTCAATTAAAGTTTGAGTGGAAAAAAAAACCCTCTAGTTTTTAGGTGATAAAATAAGAGAATATCTTTAGAATTTGAAGTGGAAAAGGATTTCTTTAAAAAGCACACAATTCCCAAACAATAGAAAAGAAGTCANGAAAGCATATTTAGTAAATGATAATAGGACCGTTGACTCTTTAGAAGAATAAAAATAAAATTGGATGTTTATCTCATTCCATATGTAGCAGTCAATTAAAGTTTGAGTGGAAAAAAAAACCCTCTAGTTTTTAGGTGATAAAATAAGAGAATATCTTTAGAATTTGAAGTGGAAAAGGATTTCTTTAAAAAGCACACAATTCCCAAACAATAGAAAAGAAGTCAGTTCTTTTCATCAATGTCAATATTTTAAAAGTGAAAGACAGCTCTTCTGAAATATAAGATATTTACAAACAGAAATTTTTAAAAATTTGGATTTGCAAAAATGATTCACTCTCTCTCATTCATTTATAGATTAAATAATTCAGCTACATATTTATACATCTATATATCTATATATGGTACATATCTTGAAAGTTAAAACAAGAATCATCAATAAGCCAATGAAAACATCCTCATCTTTGTGTGTTTGTGTTTGTATGCTCAGTAGTGTCAAACTCTGCAACCCCATGGACTGTAGCCCACTAGGCTCCTCTAGCCCACTATTCCTCCTCCATGGAATTTTCCAGCAAGGATACTGCAGTGGGCTGCCATGTCAACTCAGGGACTCTTCCTGACTCAGAGATCAAACCCAAGATCAAGAGACTCAAGACTCTTGCATTGGCAGGCAGATTCTTTATCACTAGTGCCACCTGGGAATCACTCATTGCCACACATAATCTCAAGGTCAAATGAAAGAAGAGTGAACAACATATAACTGTTGGATAGTATTCCTTAACACAGTGATAAAAAGAAAATAATTTGTTTATAATAATGTTTTCTTTATTTATGCTTATAATTTATGTTTATATGAGAAGAGATAACTATTCAGTGTGGTTAGTGTACAGAGAAGATTAAAATATAGCTGCATGTATATCAAATACATACTGGTGAATCTAGATCAGCTTTTTGGGGTCTTATGATCTTGAGTCATTCCTAAAAATTAAGGAAATTCCTCCAAAGAGCATTTTTCATATAGATTGTTTCTATCAATTTTTAATATTTTAGAAATTCAAAGTGAGAAATTTTTAAAATATGTTATTTAAAGAATACAATAATACATACATTTCATGTCAAGTTGAAACATGTTATTAATGAAAAATAACATTTTACAAATAAGAGTCAGAGGAATGGTGTCATTATTTTATATTTAAAAAAAACTCTTTACTGTGTAGTTTAATAAAAGATAGCGATTATAATATATGATTTTCTATTCAATCTGTTGCAATATGGTGTTTAGATTGAAATATAAAAAGAAAATTTGGCCTCGTACTGATATGGAGTTAGAAAAAGGAAGCACATTTTAGTAGTCTTTTCACATAATTGCAAATATATTTTGTACTACACTAAAACTTGACAGATGGCAGTTTCTTAAAGGTTAGTTTCAATGTGGAATCTTAAGCCTATAAAAATTTTTCGTCCTTAGTTGAATTAAATCTTTTATATTCAGTTAAATTGATTTGACTTTATGTTGAATGAGTGTTTTATTCATGAAAAAGGTATGATGAAATGCATTCATCAAATAGAAAAATATTGCTTTCCTAAGTTTTGAGATCTTCCAAATGTTGCTGCTTTTCATCATACAATATAAAAATAACACTTACTAATATTACCACTCATTTCATCAGAAAAGTCTGTAACCTGTGAAAGGCTCTTCTCCTTTTGTGAAGGATGCAAATTTTCCAAAATTATAATTTTTGCTTGTTGCCAATGTTGAAAGCTTGAATTTCATCTCTGGCAACAAATGCCATGAGTTTTTCTTAAAATGGTCTGCTTACTTCATTTTTGAGAAAATGTCTGCTAGATAACTCTGGGTAATCAGTTTGTCAGTTATCCTTTCCTGTAAAAATATGTTGAATGGAAAAAGCCAGGATTCAGTCTGTGAATTAAAAAAAGAAATTATGTAAATGTTCTTTGAGACAACCACTGTACTTTTGGTATGAAGCAGAAATGCTCTGCATGTATGTCCTATTTTGTCATACGGACTATTAAAAAAATACAAACTCAAGGGCTTATATTAATAAATTAACAATTGTTTCTGGTTTATCAAGGACATTTGTAAGCAAACTAGATTTTTTTCTCTTTCCTTGTGTGTGGCAGAGAAAAATACAGTGAATATCAGTAAAGTGTGGTGCAACTGCTTTGATTTGTGCTAATATGCTAATTGTTTTACTCTTTGCTTTAATTGCTTTTGGTTTAATATCATTACAGTAAAATTGGCAAATAACAATCTTATGAAAATATTTTTTACTTTCTTGATTTCTCCAATGGTCTTGAGTGCTGAGGGTCAACAGAACAAATTTCAGGAAATTTGAGTCTAGAGATAATGGATTGCAAGTATACAAGTATGTTGATGCTTCAAATTTTGCAATGATAGAGAAAACAAAATAATAATAAAAATTATAAAAAAGTAATGGAAATTTTGCCTTACCAGAGTATCCTTTAATAAAGCCTAAAATTCACAGATAGAAGGAAGTTTGTTGTTCAGTCGCTAAGTTATGTCTATCTTTGCCACCCCATGGACTTCAGCATGCCAGGCTTCCCTGTTTTTCACTACCTCCTGGAATTTGCTCAAACTCATATCCATTGAGTCAGTGATGCTATCCAACCATCTCATCTTCTGTCACTCCCTTCTTCTCCTGCCCTCAATCTTTCCCAGCATCAGGGTCTTTTCCAATGAGTCAGCTCTTTTCATCAGGTGGCCTAAGTATTGGAGCTTCAGCTTCAGCACAGGTATAAGGAAGTAGCACAGCAAAAGGCATGGAGACCAGTGAATCAGACTGTATAATTGAGATTCAGAAAGATATTAAAATATATTCTGGAATAAAATAAATGAAAATATAACCTGTCAATTAATTGGAGAAAAAGGTGGCCTATTTATTCTATGGTACTTTCATAGTTGGTCCTGGATCTGATTGGAAAAAATTTATACACACACATACATACAATGTCATATGCCAAGTAAATTCTAGAAGAATTATTTTAAGAAAATTTTTAAATAATTGAAAATAAAATTAAGATTATATTTATGAAAATTTGAAGGGGGAATCTTCCTAAATAAGACTAAGAAATTAAACTATTAATATATAAATAAGAATGAAAGGAAATCCACTACAATGCAAAAAATAATAAATTCCAGGTTGGCTTCAAAATAATTATGAGACATATACAATTATTTATTGACCAGAAGGGGGAAAAAAAACACAAACTTCCCACAATTAATAAGAAAAAGACAAACTACCCAATAAAACACTGAGGAAAAAGGAAGGAAATTAAAGTGTTTGATAAACTTTGAAAAAATTCTCTGTCTTACTCATATTCAGGGAAATATAAATGAAAGCGAAAGAAGATACTATCTTTTTCATTGTCAAATTGGTAAAATAAAAAATGATAAATTCCAGTGATGACAAGAAGGAAATGTGGTAATAGTAATTATTAATTATCTGTAATATGTATGAAGATGATATGGTAACATTTATTACAGACTATTAAGACACATAATAACAAAATAATGTTTATAGTATATAATATTCTATAGGTATATATACATATATGCATGCATATCAATACATACTTGAATACATGATAAAGAAGAAATTGGAAATTGAGAGGGCGAACAGCAGAAGGTTTTATATTTTTCCTTTAAAATAGTTTTGTATTTGTCACATGTTATGAATTATATGTATGCTACTTTTTAATAAAGTAGATATTTTGAAAAAACATTAAAAATCATAATTGTCTTATAGCTAGCACTTTGCTCTCCATGCAAGTGCTATGAAATGTAAGAAAAAGGAGAATAAAAAGTCAGCTGAATAATTTAGATTGAATTAGTAATTTTGGTACCTGTGCTAATTTGATGTTTGATCTAAAACATGCATAATGACAGATTATTTCATCATGCTTCATTCATCAGTCTGTCCTAATATCAAAACCACACTCTCTTAATTATGAATAGTGAATTCATGTATACAATAGGACAAGTATCATTTCTTTTTTCTCTTAGTAGCTTTGCCTAATATTAATCCTAAAGTCTTCGATACACATAAAAATATCTAACAATGAAAGAAACAATTTTTAAATTTATTTAGGTATTATTTAAAGGCACAATAAAATTTTGCATTCTTTTATTAGTTCATTCTCCAGTACTTAATATTCTCTCATACTATTTCAAATGATGTGTTATATATAATTATTTTTCTAGCTGTTGCTTGTGTCAAATATAAATGACTTTGTATAATAATTTTATACTCATTTCTTTTGGTAAGCTCTCCAATTATTATTTCAATAGATTGCAGATTCTTTTCTGCCTTAAAGCTCAAATTTACTCTTATTCTAACATTGACTTAGATTGCCAATAAAATGCCATAAGGTATATTTCTCTTTTATTCCTTATGTGAAAGGAAATAGTTCTAACATTTAGATGGCATTTACTGTATGTGTAAATTACAATTCCTTTTATTTTTCATACACTAATAATTTTGTATGTAAGATGTTCAGTATTTTAAAAATTTTAACTGCATTTTCTGTGATGATTATTATATATTTTGTCTCTTTCACCAGGTAATTTGCTAAATTAATTTTAAAATTTTCTAATAAAATTTTATCATTTAGTTTATGAATTTTATTGAGATTCTCTTCTACTTCTGTGGTCAATTTATATTCCTTTACCCCATTAAAAGTAGCTATATTTTCTATTTTCAAAACATAAGTTCTTATTTATAAACCAATGATGTTAATTATAATTTTGGGCCCTCTCTATCATTATTTTTTCCCCTTCAAATGTCTTGTGATAGAGTGGTAAAAAATGAACAATAAATAGTTTTATACCTTTAAAACTTCCTCCCATATTTCCTGTAGTCCTAGTTTTCTTTATTTTGAAACTATCTATATTTAAAACATAAAGATTGGTTTTCATGGTGGATTATATTTTTGTATTCTTATCTGTCACAATTATTTTGCTTGGACAACGTTTAACTTAGTTTGAAATAATTTTGTGATTATTATAAATACTTTCTAATAAACACAGTATTTAATGCACTTAGAAGACTTTCTTTAAAAATTTTTTAAAAATATGAAATGAAATCACTCAGTCATGTCCAACTCTTTGCGACCCCATGGACTGTAGCCTACCAGGCTTCTCCATTGGTGGGATTTTCCAGGCAAGGGTACTGGAGTGGGTTGCTATTTCCTTCTACAGGGCATCTTCCTGACCCAGGAATAAAACCCGGGTTTCCTGCATTGCAGGCAGACACTTTACCCTCTGGGCCACCAGGGAAGCCCCCCAAAATATAAATTTATTTATTTTAATTGGAGGCTAATTACTTTACAATATTTTATTGGTTTTGCCATACANCAGATATGCAGATGCCACCACCCTTATGGCAGAAAATGAAGAGGAACTAAAGAGCCTCTTGATGAAAGTGAAGGAGGAGAGTGAAAAAGTTGGCTTAAGGCTCAATATTCAGAAAATGAAGATCAGGGCATCCAGTCCCATCACTTCATGGGAAATAGACAGGGAAACAGTGGAAACAGTGTCAGACTTTATTTTTCTGGACTCCAAAATCACTGCAGATGGTGACTGTAGCTGTGAACTCAAAAGACGGTTACTCCTTGGAAAAAAAGTTATGACCAACCTAGATAGCATATTCAAAAGCTGAGATATTACTTTGCCGACTAAGGTCCATCTAATCAAGGCTATGGCTTTTCCAGTAGTCATGTATGGATGCGAGAGTTGGACTGTGACGAAGGCTGAGTGCTGAAGAATTGATGTTTTTGAACTGTGGTATTGGAGAAGACTCTTGAGAGTCCCTTGGACTGCAAGGAGATCCATCCAGTCCATTCTGAAGGAGATTGGCCCTGGGATATCTTTGGAAGGAATGATGCTGAAGCTGAAGCTCCAGTACTTTGGCCGCTTCATGCGAAGAGTTGACTCATTGGAAAAGACTCTGATGCTGGGAGGGATTGGGGGCAGGAGGAGAAGGAACAATCGAGGATGAGATGGCTGATGGCATCACTGACTTGATGGGCATGAGTCTGGGTGAACTCTGGGAGTTGGTGATGTACAGGGAAGCCTGGTGTGCTGCGATTCATGGGGTGGCAAAGAGTTGAACACGACTGAGCGACTGAACTGAACTGAACTGAACTGAACTGAACTCAGCCAGTCTTTTTCTTTTGGTTGGTGCATGCAACCCATTTAAGTTTAAGGTAATTATTGATAAGTATGATCCCGTTGCCATTTACTTTGTTGTTTTGGGTTTGAATTTATGCACCCTTTTTGTGTTTTCTGTCTAGAGAAGATCCTTTAGCAGTTGTTGGCGAGCTGGTTTTGTGGTGCTGAATTCTCTCAGCTTTTGCTTGTCTGTAAAGCTTTTGATTTCTCCTTCATATTTGAATGAAATCATTGCTGGGTACAGTAATCTGGGCTGTAGGTTATTTTCTTTCATCACTTTAAGTATGCCCTGCCATTCCCTGCTGGCCTGATGAGTTTCTATTGAAAGATCAGCTGTTATCCTTATGGGAATCCCCTTGTGTGTTATTTGTTGTTTTTCCCTTGCTGCTTTTAATATTTGTGCTTTGTGTTTGATCTTTGTTAATTTGATTAATATGTGTCTTGGGGTGTTTTGCCTTGGGTTTATCCTGTTTGGGAGTCTCTGGGTTTCTTGGGTTTGGGTGATTATTTACTTCTCCATTTTAGGGAAGTTTTCAACTATTATCTCCTCAAGTATTTTCTCATGGTCTTTTTGTCTTCTTCTTCTGGTACTCCTATGATTTGAATATTGGGGCGTTTAACATCGTCCAGAGGTCCTTGAGCTTGCCCTGATTTCTTTTAATTCATTTTTCTTTTTTCCTCTCTGATTCATTTATTTCTTCCTTTCTATCTTTTACCTCACTAATCCTATCTTCTACCTCCATTGTTCTACTGTTAGTTCCCTCCAGAGTGTTTGTGATCTCATTTATTGCATTATTCTGGCACCCCACTCTAGTGCGCTTGCCTGAAAAATCCTATGGACGGAGAAGCCTGGTGGGCTGCAGTCCATGGGGTCGCTGAGGATAGGACACGACTTCACTTTCACTTTCACTTTATTGCATTATTCGTTATTGATTGACTCCTTTTTATTTCTTCTAAGTCCTTGTTATACCTTTCCTGCATCTTCTCAGTCCTTGTCTCCAGGCTATTTATCTGTGATTCCATTTTGTTTTCAAGATTTTGGATCATTTTCACAATCATTCAGGCTTCCCTGGTGGCTCAGAGTGTAAAGCGTCTGCCTGCAATGCGGGAGACCTGGGTTCGTTTCCTGGGTGAGGAAGATCCCCTGGAGAAGGGGATCCACTCCAGCACTCTTGCCAGGAAAATCCCATGGACGGAGGAGCGTGATAGGCTGCAAACCATGGGGTCTCAAAGAGTTGGACAGGACTGAGTGACTTCACTTTCACTATCATCATTCAGAATCCTTTATCAGGTAGATTCCCTATCTCTTCTTCTTTTGTTTGGTTTGGTGGGCATTTATCCTGTTCCTTTACCTTCTGGGAATTCCTCTGCCTTTTCATCTTGTTTATATTGCTCTGTTTGGGGTGGCCTTTCTGTATTCTGGCAGTTTGTGGAGTTCTCTTTTTTTTGGAGTTTCCTCAGTGTGGGTGGGGTTTGTGGTGGCTTGTCAAGGTTCCTGGTTAGGGAAGCTTGTGTCAGGGTTCAAGTGGGTAGAGCTGGATGTCCTCTCTCTGGAGTGCACTGACATGTCCGGTAATGAGTTATGAGATGTCAGTGGGTTTGGAGTGACTTTGGGCAGCCTGTATATTGAAGCTCAGGGCTATGTTGCTGTGTTCCTGGAGAATTTGCATGGTATGTCTGCTCTGGAACTTGTTGGCCCTTGGGTGGTGCTTGGTTTCAGTGTAGGTATGGAGACATTTGATGAGCTCCTGTCGATTAATGTTCCCTGGTGTCAGGAGTTCTCTGGTGTTCTCAGGATTTGGACTTAAGCCTCCTGCTTCTGGTTTTCAGTCTTATTTTTACAGTAGCCTCAAGACTTCTCCATCTATACAGCATTGTTGATAAAATATCTAGATTAAAGATGAAAAGTTTCTCCACAGTGAGGGACACCCAGAGAGGTTCACAGAGTTACAAGGAGAAGAGAAGGGAGAGGAGGGAGATTAAGGTGACCAGGAGGAGAAGAAAGGGTAACAAAAGAGAAGAGAGCAAGCTAGCTAGTGATCACTTCCCTATGTGCTCTCCACAGTCTGGACCACTCAGAGATGTTCGCAGAATTACAGAGAAGAGAAGAGGGAGGAAGGAGACAAAGGTGGCCAGGAGGATAAAATGGGGAATCAAAAGGAGAGGGAAAGATCCAGCCAGTAATCAGTTCCCTAAGTGTTCTCCACCACCTGGAACACACAGTGAGATTCACAGAGTTGGGTAGAGAAGAGAAGGGGGAGGGAGGAGATAGAGGGAACCTGGTGGAGAAAAAGGAGAGTCAAAAGGGGGAGAGAGCAGTCAAGCCAGTAATCTCACTCCCAATTAAATATGGGTACTGAAGATTGGGTTCTTAAGGGCACAAAATTGATAACAAATACCAAAAAGCAAAGATTAAAAATCTAGAGTAGAGGCTGGATTTTCAAAAATACAATATTAAAGGAAAAAAGTCTCAAAAATTATAAAATATATATGTGAAGTTTGCTTTTTAAAAATAGCAAACTTTTTTTGCTATTAAAAAACTCTCTTTTTATTTTGCCAAATAATAATTGGTTATAAAAATGAAAGTCAAAGGAGTAATAGAGGACTTAAAAATTAAAAAAATAAAGAATGATAGTAAAAATAGTAAAAATATATCTAGGACTTTCTCTGGTGTTGTTGTGGACAGTGTGGGGTCAATTCATTTTCGGATAGTTCCTTGATTCGGCTTATATTTCTCAAGATCTATAGGCTCTTTCCTATATATTTGGTACTAACTACAGGGTTTTAATATATTTCATCTGTCACTTCCAAGGAGGTTCCCTCTGTTTTAGCTTCTTCTGTTTGCTGGTCTCTTCAGTGTCTAATTTCCACCCTGACACAAGGGGGCAGTGGTGGACACTTTTTAAGACTCACTTGTTCAGTCGTATTCTGGAGAGGGAGGGACACTGCAATCAAATAACACTGGCGTGTGCTCACAGTTTATCAGCCACACTGGGTTTGCCCCCACTCACAGCACGTGTGCTTTCCCTGTCTACACTGCTTAGGCTCTAGGTTGCTTGCTGGTAACTGTCTGAGGCTGGCCCTGGTTTGTATGCACCTCCCAGGTCTAAGCCGCTCAGGTTCGGGCACTTGGGTAGTTCTCAGAGGTGCAGATTCGGTTGGGCTTGCATTTTGTGCCCTTCCCAGGTCCGAGCAGCTCAGGTGGCCAGGTGTTTGGCGAGTGCAGTCACTAGGACTTATCACCTCCCCCATCCCTGTCACTCGGTTTTCTGGTGTACATCCTTCTCAGGTGAATGTTGACCGTTCAGAATGCCAAGAAGTCTTGGTTATCAATGAAGCCTGCTTGCAGTTTGGTAGATAATGACTCTCTGGGGCCGTGATTGCCCCCTTCTGGCTCTGGCTGCCCTCGCCTGCCTGTCACTGGAGGAGGATGGGCCAGTCTGCAGCAGGCTAGCTCTGCTCAGTCCTTTGTTCTGTGAGCGGGCCTGGTGGTGTCTTAGGTTAGGGCTTTTCGCGTGGTAGCTATCCCACAGTCTGGTTTGCTAGCCCAAGTTAGTTCCCTCAGACTGCCCTTGGGGCATTCAGGCCCAGTCCTTACTCTAAGCAATGCAGCTGGTGCCTCCCAGCCCAGCCCCCACTTGCTAGTGGCAGATGCAGGTGTCTGCGCTGCTTCTCCACCGGGAGAGTTACCATTGGGCACATAATCTGTGGGTTTTAAATATTTATTTATTTTTCCTCCCTGTTATTTTGCCCTCTGTGCTTCCAAGGCTCACCACAGACTCGGCAGTGAGAGTGTTTCCTGGTGTTTGGAAACTTCTCTCTTTTTAAAGACTCTCTTCCCAGGATGGAGCTCTGTCCCTACCTCTTTTGTCTCTCTTTTTATCTTTTATATTTTTTCCTACCTCTTTTTGAAGACAATGGGCTGCTTTTCTGGTGCCTGATGTCCTCTGCCAGCATTCAGAAGTTGTTTTGTGGAATTTACTCAGCGTTCAAATGTTCTTTTGATGAATTTGTGGTGGAGAACGTGGTCTCCCTGTCCTATTTTTCCGCCTTCTTAGGACCGCCCCCAGAAGACTTTCCAGTGGGAAAAATGAGGAAGGATACTATACAGTAGATAAAAGCAGTACATAAAAGCAAGTTAATGTCTGGGATCACAATAATTTTCATTAGAATTCTTATTTCTTCAGTTAATGGCAGTGAGGTTTTGTGCAAGTAACAAAGCTTCTTTAGGTCTTAATAGACTCATTTTAAAATTATAATAAAGAAAGTGTGTATTTCATAAGTTGATATGATGATTGAACTGCCTAAATCATAGTGCTTGCATACAGTTTGATTACTATTATTATTTGCTTTTTTTTTTTTCCCCTTACCTTGGCCTTGATGAGACAGAGTTATGGATGGTAGATAGAAAAGAGGTATTCCAGGAAGAGAAAAATAGTCGGGACTAGGATTTTGATTTGTAAAAGAAAACATATTTAAAATAACCTCCTGAGGAAAGTCAATATTCAGGGCAGAAGGAAACAAAATATAAATGAATTAGGAACTGTTGAATGATATGCTGTGGTTTGTTTTTTATTTTATTATAGTTATTTAAAAACTACTGACCTTAAAATGGTACACTTGAATTATGGGATAGAAAATATTTGTGTTTTTTGCTCTACTTTTATGTCTTGACCACATTTCTTGCCAGAAAATTGATAAATATTTTATGACATGCCGCTTTTAGCTGTGCATTTGTTTTATCTTGTCTGTATATCTGGCTGCAGGAAAGGCATAATCTGTGTCCTTAATGCCAAGTCATAGATAAACTTAAACCCTGTTTACTGACCTGAAGCTAGAAATCGACATTATGGGATCAATTATTAGCTATCTGAAGAAATACGAGCTTGGGATAAGCTAGACAATGAAATAAAAGATTTAAAAATATTGACTGGTCATTCCAGTTTTGAAAAGCAGAAAAAATATCCATATATATTTTTTAATTAGAGACCAAGGATTATTAAATGTAAAATATATGAGCAGATCTTCCTCAACTTTCGATGGGGTTACATATCAACAAACTTATAAATTGAAAATATAGTAAATTGACGTGCGCCTAATGCACCTTAGTGAACATTATAATTTAGCCTAGCCTATCTTAAACATGCTCAGAATATTTACATTAGCCTGCTGCTGCTGCTGAGTCACTTCAGTCGTATCTGACTCTGTGCGACCCCAGAGACGGCAGCCCACCAGGCTCCCCCGTCCCTGGGATTCTCCAGGCAAGAACACTGGAGTGGGTTGCTAAGTGAAACGTGAAAGTGAAGTCTCTCAGTCATGTCCGACTCTTCGTGACCCCATGGACAGCAGCCCACCACAGCTGGGCAAAATAATACATGGCCAACTTCACAGAAAAATTATTGAATATCATGTAATTTATTGACTACTGTAATGAAAGTGAAAAACAGAATGGTGGTTTGGGTGCAGAATACTTGTAAGTGTGTGGGTTGTTTACCCCTAGGATCATATACCTGACTGGGAGCTGAGGCTGCTGCCACTGTCCAGCATCACAAGAGTATCAGACAGCATATCAATAGACTTCCCTGTCAGCTCAGATGGTAAAGAATCTTCCTGCAATGCAGGAGACCTGGATTTGATTCCCTTAGTCAAGAAGATTCCCTGGAGAAGGAAATAGCAACCCACTCCAGTATTCTTGCCTGGAGAACTCCATGGACAGAGGAGCCTGGTGGGCTACAGTCCATGGGGTGCAAAGAGTCAGACATGACTGAGCTACTAACAAATACAAGCCCAGAAAAAGATAAAAATTCAAAGTTTGGTTTCTGCTTAATGCTTTTCATTGTTGCAACATCATAAAGTCGAAAAATTTTAAGTCAAGAGCTGTCTGTGTTTGTATATGTATAATAATATGTATGTATATATGTTGTTTAATCGCTAAGTCAAGTCCAATTCTTTGTGGTCCCATGGACTGTAGACCTCTAGGCTCCTTTGTTCATGGGGTTCCCTAGTACTGGAGTGGGTTGCCATTTCCTTCTCTGGGGGATCTTCTTCACCGAGGGATCAAACCCTCATTTCCTGCATTGGTAGGAGGATTCTTTACCAGCGAGCCACCTGGGAAGCCCAAGAGTATGTATATATATATGAATATGTATAATTTCAGTCGAGTCACTCAGTCATGTACAACTCTTTATGACCCCATGGACTGCAGCACGCCAGACCTTCCTGTCCATCACCATTCCCAGAGCTTACTCATGTGCACTGAGTCAGTGATGGCATCCAACCATCTCATACTCTGTCATCCCCTCCTCCTCCTCCCTTCAATCTTTCCCAACACCAGGGTCTTTTGAAATAGGTCACATTTTTGGGGGCAGTCCTAAGATGGTGGAGGAATAGGACANATGTACAACTCTTTATGACCCCATGGACTGCAGCACGCCAGACCTTCCTGTCCATCACCATTCCCAGAGCTTACTCATGTGCACTGAGTCAGTGATGGCATCCAACCATCTCATACTCTGTCATCCCCTCCTCCTCCTCCCTTCAATCTTTCCCAACACCAGGGTCTTTTGAAATAGGTCACATTTTTGGGGGCAGTCCTAAGATGGTGGAGGAATAAGACAGGGAAACCACTTTCTCCCCCACAAATTCATCAAAAGAACATTTGAACGCTGAGTAAATTCCACAAAACAACTTCATCCGAAAATGAACTGACCCCACACTGCCCACAACAACACCAGAGAAAGTCCTAGAAATATTTTTACCATCAGTCTTTAATTTAAAAAAATTATTTTATTTTTAAGTCCTCTATTACTCCTTTAATTTTCATTTTTATAACCTACTATTATTTTGCAAAAAAAAGAGACCCTATTTTTTAAAAGCAAACTTTATATATATATATATATATATATATTTATATAATTTTTGTGACTTTTTTCTCCTTTAATATTGTATTTTTGAAAATCCAGCCTCTACTCTAGATTTTTAATCTTTGCTTTTGGTATTTGTTATCAATTTTGTGCCCTTAAGAACCCAATCTTCAGTACCCATATTTAATTGGGAGTGAGATTACTGGCTTGACTGCTCTCTCCCCCTTTTGACTCTCCTTTTTCTCCACCAGGTTCCCTCTATCTCCTCCCTCCCCCTTCTCTTCTCTACCCAACTCTGTGAATCTCACTGTGTGTTCCAGGTGGTGGAGAACACTTAGGGAACTGATTACTGGCTGGATCTTTCCCTCTCCTTTTGATTCCCCATTTTATCCTCCTGGCCACCTTTGTCTCCTTCCTCCCTCTTCTCTTCTCTGTAATTCTGCGAACATCTCTGAGTGGTCCAGACTGTGGAGAGCACATAGGGAAGTGATCACTAGCTAGCTTGCTCTCTTCTCTTTTGTTACCCTTTCTTCTCCTCCTGGTCACCTTAATCTCCCTCCTCTCCCTTCTCTTCTCCTTGTAACTCTGTGAACCTCTCTGGGTGTCCCTCACTGTGGAGAAACTTTTCATCTTTAATCTAGATATTTTATCAACAATGCTGTATAGATGGAGAAGTCTTGAGGCTACTGTAAAAATAAGACTGAAAACCAGAAGCAGGAGGCTTAAGTCCAAATCCTGAGAACACCAGAGAACTCCTGACACCAGGGAACATTAATCGACAGGAGCTCATCAAATGTCTCCATACCTACACTGAAACCAAGCACCACCCAAGGGCCAACAAGTTCCAGAGCAGACATACCATGCAAATTCTCCAGGAACACAGCAACATAGCCCTGAGCTTCAATATACAGGCTGCCCAAAGTCACTCCAAACCCACTGACATTTCATAACTCATTACTGGAAACATTAGTGCACTCCAGAGAGAAGAAATCTAGCTACACCCACCAGAACCCCAACACAAGCTTCCCTAACCATGAAACCTGAAAGGCCACTCATAAAACCCCTACCTATAGTGCAGAAACTCTACAATAAAGAGGACTCTACAAACTGCCAGAATACAGGCCACCCCAAACAGAACAATATAAACAAGATGAAAAGGCAGAGAGATACCCAGCAGGTAAAGGAAAAGAATAAAGGTCCACCAAACCAAACAAAAGAGAAGTAGATAGGGATTCTACTTGATAAAGAATTCCAAATAATAATAGTGAAAATGATCCAAAATCTTGAAAACAAAATGGAATCACAGATAAATAGCCTGGAGACAAGGATTGAGAAGATGCAAGGAAGGTTTAACAAGGACCTAGAAGAAATAAAAAGGAGTCAATATATAATGAATAATGCAATAAACGAGATAAAACCACTCTGGAGGGAACAAATAGGAGAATAATGAGGCAGAAGATAGAATTAGTGAGATAGAAGATAGAAAGGTAGAATTAAATGAATCAGAGAGGAAAAAAGAAAAACGAATTAAAAGAAATGAGGACAATCTCAGAGACCTCTGGACAATGTTAAACGCCCCAACATTCGAATCAGACTCTTGGAGGCATAAACAGAACCTTATGCATGCCAGGACTCAGGAAAAAGGAGAAGTGACCCCACAAGAGACTGATCCAGACTTGCCCGTGAGTCCCCAGAAGTCTCTGGCAGAGGCATGGGTCAGCAGTGGCCTGCTGCAGGGTTGAGGGCAGCAGTATTGGATTAAAGATTTACTGAGCATGGCCCCACCCATCTGAACAAGACCCAGTTTCCCCCATCAGTCTCTCCCATCAGGAAGCTTCCATAAACCTCTTATCCTTCTCCATTAGAGGGCAGGCAGTCTGAAAACCACAATCACAGAAAACTATCCAATCTGATCAGATGGACCATGGCCTTGTCTAACTCAATGAAACTATGAGCCATGCCATGTAGGGCCACCCAAGACTGACAGGTCATGGTGGAGAGTTCTGACAAAACATGGTCCACTGGAGAAGGGAATGGCAAACTATATCAGTATTCTTGCCTTGAGAACCCCATGAACAGTATAAATATGTATATATACACATAACTCAACTAGCTGAAATAACCTTGCCTTACAGTAAAATCTTTTTAGCATTTCTCTAATTTTTCTTTTGTTGTTCAGCTAAATAATTTCTGACTGAAACCCCATGAACTGAAGCACGCCATGCTTCCCTGTCATTCAGTATCTCTCAGAGTTTGTTCAAACTCATGTCCATTGAGTCAGTGATACTATTTAACCATCTCATCTTCTATTTCCCCCTTATCTTTTTGCCTTCAGTCTTTCCCAACATCAGTCTTTTTCAGCAAGCTGGCTCCTCATATCAGGTGACCAAAGTATTACAATCTCACCTTCAGTATCAGTTCTTTTAATGAATATTCAGGATTGATTTCCTTTAGGATTGGCTGATTTGATCTCCTTGTAGTCCAAGGGACTCTCAAGAGTCTCTTCAGCACCACAATTCAAAAGCATTAATTCTTTGGCACTCAGCCTTCTTTATGGTCCAACTCTCACATCCATACATGACTATTGGAAAGATCATGACTTTGACTATATGGACCTGTCAGCAAAGTGATGTCTCTGCTTAATTTTAATATGCTGTCTAGGTTTGTCATAGCTTTCCTTCCAAGGAGGAAGTGTCTTAATTTCATGGCTACAGTCATTGTCAGCGATGATTTTGGAGCCCAAGAAAATAAAATCTGTCACTGCTTCTACTTTTTCCCCTTCTATTTGCCATGAAGTGATGGGACCAGATACCATGATCTTAGTTTTTTGAATGTTGAGTTTTAAGCCAGCTTTTTCACTCTCCTCTTTCAGTCTCATCAAGAGGCTCTTGATAGTGCTTCCAGTAGTGTTCATTAAGCTGTTATGTTGGCAAACTTTCTATGATTGTTGTGCAATAATATATGCAGTGTTGTTCTTTAGTCTTTCAGCTGTGTCCAACTCTTTGTGACACCATGGATTGTAGCCCATGAGACTCTTCTCCATGGAATTCTCCGGGCAGTGGAGTGGAGTGGGTTGCCATTTCCTTCTCCAATATGCAGTCTTACCACAAGAATTAATAATATAATGGAAAGAATTAAGCATTAAGATAACACTTTTTGTTGACATAGTCATGATGTGTCCTAAACAACGTTGACTGAGACTTTGACAAGGGTCAGTCCACTTTGACAAAGACCAGTCCCTTGGTGGTTAACCTTCTATTGGCAGATTTGCAGACTTTATCTTGAAACGTCCACTAGATTTCTCGTCATATGTGCTCTCTATCTGTTTCATTTGTTTATTTGTTAGGAATCACCTTGTTTATTGTGTTAATGGCAGCACTTAACATATACAATGGTGAAGTGGTAAAAGAGTTTACATGGTTTTTGATCAATTTAATAAGACTCATGTCTAGAAATTTTCATGTCTTTCTAGTACCATATCTTAAACAGTTTAAAAGTTTAACACTCATCCTCTGCAGGAAGATATAAATATCTTAAAGATAGGCTTTTTCAAAGGTGTATAAACTAAGCTCAATAATATCATGAATTGACAGTCACAAAATTAAACAGAAACTCACCTGCCTGATACGAATATAAAAGGAAAAAATTTTAGGGGACAATAACTATAATAGTAAATGATTTGTAGTATTTAATTCAACAGTTAAATGTATAGACAGTCATCCTATAGATGGACTTGTACAAATATTCATTTATAATGATATAGATGTACACATGAATGTTCATTGTTGCCTCATTGTAGCAGAAAAGCTAGAAATGATTGGATTGTATAATATTAAAGCCCATATTTTTAAATATATACAGATATAGTTATATGGACATTGGTATATTCACTGACATATTTTCCTAGATTGCATTTGTATCACTACCCTATTGATGATGTCTTATGAGAGATGGACACCAGGTAGTAGTTGTGACGTGATGTCTTTACCTGAACATATACCAGCATCAAAAGTACTGCATCAACATTTTCAGAATAGGTATCAGGGACCTGGAAGAATTCAGAATTTGCTATTTGAAAAGCAAAATGATTATGAAGAGTGTTTGGAAGGGGTAAAAATATCAAAGACTTTCAGCTATATTCCATGAATAAACGTTTTTAAAAGGTCCTGCTGCTGCTGCTGCTACTAAGTCGCTTCAGTCGTGTCCAACTCTGTGCGACCCCAGAGATGGCAGCCCCCCGGGCTCCCCCGTCCCTGGGATTCTCCAGGCAAGAACACTGGAGTGGGTTGCCATTTCCTAAAAGGTACTATATACACATAATTGCAAGGCCAGTTTAAAAGCTCAGAACTAATGACTTTTAGTTCTTTGGGGGTTTCTTTCTTCATCACCAATATTCTTGATGACACAGAGCATAGATAGACAGTATTATGTGGAAAAATTTGCATATGGCATATTTTACTGAGGCAAATTTTGTTAATCAGAGCATTCCTGCAATGAACAGAAGATATGTCATTTTTTGTCATTTTCTGGTTGCAAATACTGGTGGGCTTAATTTAGTATAGCAAAATCAATTTACTGATTGGGAATTTATCATGCAGTTGTCAACTTCCAGGTAATTTTCTCTGACCTCTCATAGGAGGATGATCTTTTTTCTTGTGTTAGTGGATAATTAAACTTTTTTTTATTTTTAAATTTGAACTAATCATTCAATACATATAGATTTCTTACAGCAACACTTTAGAGAATGAGGCCTTTTTCATTAGCCATATTTGTGTGAGTATTATTATCTGGGGCTAAGGTTGTGCACTGACGCACTGGTACCCACTGCAGCTCTGATAACCTGCTGATGAGCTGTCCTTTGAAGTGAATTGGTGTTTTTCACTATTAGCTATTCAACCTTGTAGAGGTTTCAGTTACATTTTCCTGTGGGCGCATAGGGCCACCTGTCTGAATTAAATCTGATTTACCTTACTGCTCTGATTATAGGCACTCACTTTTTTTTCTCACTTTAATATCTGAAATTAAGATATTCCTTACAGTTGATGACATCTTATAATTGTTGTCAAGTGGGAAGAAGCTATGATCAAGTATGTGAAAATCTTCTGGTGAGACAAGTGCAAGGAAGCACCAAACCATTTAAAATTGTATGAAATCTAAAATCTAAGGATTCTCCCTTAATTCTTCTTAAATTCTCATCGAATTGAATTCTCATCAAATTCACATGAGTTAAAAATCAAAATATATTCTGAAAAAACATTGTTTTGGAGTTCTATCTCTATTGCTAAAAAACACTTACCTCGCTGTTTGTTGATTTATGAACTGATTAAGTTTTCTACATACTCCCTGCTATAAAGGAAAGTTGTTTAGACTCTCAGCCTCTTTTCAATTTAGTTCCCCAACTTTCCTCCCACCTCAGCTCCTAGTTGCTGTCATTTGTACTTCAGCTTTTACATTGTCAAGGTTGGCTGCATATACATTCTATTTCATAATTATAATTAAGTCATTGAACCTTTTTTTTTTAATCTTGAACTTTAGATTAATTCTTTCCCTACCTCCCCCAAACTGCAGTTAGGTGTGGTTACATGATGATGACAGTGTACATATTATTTACTGAAAATTCTTACTGCAATAATATAATTGATTTATTTTGCTTTCTCTCAAATAAGATTTTTGTGCCATTCCAAGAATATTAACAACAATTATTTTTCCTGTACTTCACTAATGTTACTTCAAATCATGCCAAAGGAAATGTCTTTCATTCACCGTGTTAATGTTTTTTAACAGTTTGTTGAAGTTTCTGAATGCCATCTTTGTCAACAGCCATACCACCCTGAACATACCTGATCTTATCTGAATGTCATTCTTTATTTCTTAGGAGAAGTATAGCTCCTTCCTCACATCTGCAACAGCTTCTAGCTTCTTACCCATCCAAACTTTGAGTGACTCCAACAATTCTTTTTGAAGGTCCCTTTTCCAATTTGGCCCATTTGTTCTGTACCATGATTTTCTTGCACAACACCTGAAAATTTTTCTTTACCTACAGTCTTTCTTATTCTGTTATCACTTTTTTTTTAACTTGGATAATGCACCTTTATTATAACCTCATATTTTTTTACAAACTATTATTCACTGACTTTTGTCTATAAAATCTTTTCCCATTCTAGCTGTCTTCCTCTCATTTTTTTCTAGAGATTTGCCTTGAAATTCATTCTCCTCTCTGAATTACATGTTTACTAAGTCTTTTGGAAAGTTATAACTTCTCTTCATCTATTTTCTTGACTAAATGTCTTTATTTATTTGTCCTATTTTTTTTATTACAGTGTATCTACAAGTCATTTCATAAGAAATGACATGTTGGCAGTTAAACTTTCTGTGTCCTTCATGTTTGAAAAAAATTGCATTCATCTTTAATTGATGGCAAGGGTGAACATAAAACTCAAAGCATGGAAAATATTTCTTCATTGCCTTCTAGCAAATACTATTGCTTTTGAGAACTGTGCTGCCAATTTGACCCCCTCTTTTTTCTTTTTTTGTAGGTGATCTTTTTTCTTCTTTTCTCTTAAGTTTTAGTACCTTAGTACCTTGTATTTATTCTTTGGATTTAGAAATTTTACAAGAAGATTTTTAAGAGTGTTTGATTTTATGTACCATACTACTTACTATGGGTAATTGGAAAGTTTCTCTTATTTAATCCTCTTTGGGTTCATAAATTTTACAAAAAGATTTTTAAATGTGTTGTTTTTTATTTGCTGTACTAGTTACTGTGGGTAACCAGAAGATTCTTCTTTTTCTTTAACTCTGGGTCATATTCTTTATTATTGTCACTGTTCAAAAAATGTAATTCTTTATCTGCATTCTCTCTTTTTAGAATTCCTATTGTCAATGACTGAACCCACAGGATTACATTTCCTTTAATATTTTATGTATTTTTTTGTTCTGCATCCTGGAACATTTTTATTTGACTTGATCACTGAACAATTCCTATGAACATTATTTTTTAAATTATAACTTGAGTTACTGAGAGCTCTTTCTTATTTTCTCTTTATTTTTTTCCTGTGAGTTTATGGCTGCATTAACTGTAACTGCAATCTTTAAAAAAAATACTAATACTTAAAATCATTTTCACTATAGTTATTTTTCACATATTTTTCTCCTTTATCATCTGTTATCTTCTCTCTTAAACTTTGAACATGCTCTGCCATGCCCCGGATTTAAACAAATGCAATTTATTTTTTTCTACTCATATTTAGTGATGAATCAATAGCCCAATATTTATAAATGTGTATCCTTGTTGACCGGCAGATTTATTTCAGGTATAGGTACGTGGAGGGCTTACCTTGTGGCTCAGAGGGTAAAGAATCTGCCTGCAATGCAGGAGACCTGGGTTCAATCCCTGGGGCGGGAAGACCCCCTGGAGAAGGGTATGACAACCCACTCCAGTATTCTTGCCTGGAGAATACCATGAAAGAGTGACCTGGTGAGCTATAGTCCATGAGGCTGCAGAGTCAAATACGACTGAGTGACTAACATACTTAGATACTTGGATGCCCCACCAGATGTCCTGGATGCCGAGTCTACTACCTGTCCTAATTCTCTCCCAGATAGTCTCTTCAATTTGATTGGAGAATTATTATTTTTTTTAACTTTTTAACCTGCAGTATAAACAGCAATCTGTAATTTTGTTTTCCCTGGTGATAGAGCACAGCACAGACAGAGAGTAAAAGATGGTCAGTTAATCGTCCTGTCTTTCATACCACCTTTCCCTCTTATTTTCCAAATACATGGATTTCTAAGTTTCAAATCTTTCCAAGGTGTGACTTGCCTTGGGTGTTGTCTCTTGATGGCTGTTCTGGGAAGTTGCTTTTCTATTCTGCTTTTTTATCAAAATTTACTTCCCTTTTTAAATTGCAGGGGGAAAAAAAAGGAAATTTCTTGTCTCAGCTGACTCTCTTCCATTTTACTCATTATTCTGAGCTTATACCTCTCTATTCTTTTCCTATGTTTGCAATAAGCCCCGAGAGAGTAGAAAGATAATACCATCTTTATCAGAATACCAATCTTAAAAATATCTGAATTGATTAGATAAAACATGTAACATACATTGTTAAACAACTTTAGACTGTAAGCTGCCAGGCTCCTTTGTCCATGGAATTCTCCAGCAAGAATACCAAAGTGGGTAGCTATTCCTTTCTCCAGGGGATCTTCCTGACCCAAGAATCAAACCCAGTCTCCTGCATTGCAGGCACATTCTTTACCATCTGAGCCACCAGCCAAGCTCTTTGTTTATCTGAATACACATAATACCAATAAGAGGTAAAATAAAACAAAAAGCAGTGATGAGGGTGGGTAAGGGTATGATCTCTATATAGAGGAACTGGAGATGAATTCAGGCTCAGGCAATTTAGGAATGTGGAAATAAATTTCACCTCTCAAAATTTTGCTTTACCACCTGTCAATGATAGAAATAATGGAATTTACTACATAGGCTTCTTCAGTTCAGTTCAGTTCAGTTGCTTGGTCATGTCTGACTCTTTACAACCCCGTGAATTACAGCACGCCAGCCCTCCCTGTCCATCACCAACTCCCGGAGTTCACTCAGATTCTTGTCCATCAAGTCAGTGATGCCATCTAGCCATCTCATCCTCTGTCATCCCCTTTTCTTCCTGCCCCTAATCCCTCCCAGCATCAGAGTCTTTTCCAATGAGTCAACTCTTTGCTTGAGGTGGCCAAAGTACTGGAGTTTTAGCTTCTTATAGAGTTCAAATTAAAAAATGAATATAGAGAACTCAGTATGGGATTTTGTGCATGGTATGCACACAATAAATGGTAGCCATCAATCATGCTAATATTGTTAGTGAAGAAGAATATAGAAAAAAAAATGCCACCTTATCTAGATTACTACTTTTATTTTTGATGTTTGCTTTAAGAGCTTATCTACATACAAAATATTTTTTTCAGTGTTTATTCTTTCATCAAACATTTATTGAATGATAAAAAGGTGTGGGGGGAAGGGATTAAATGTCTGCCTTTAGCAGCTGGGTACTTGGAGAATAAACCTACAAGCCTATGCTTTAGTTTGCATTAGAGTGCTGTGGCAGGATAGATAAGGAGATAGGTAACTCTTCCTGGAAGAGAGCCCAGGTGAAAAGGCTTCAGCTCAGAAATTAGCCAGTTAGTAAACTGGGTAGAGACACTCTAACATAAAAAAGTGTGTGTAAAGGCTTCAAACATTAAAAATTCATTAATAAACTTACTCAGAGCATTTTTATCTGAATTGTATTAAATGAACAAGATTAAAATGAGTAAAACAGAGTTGAGGTGTTAAAAACAGCCTATGTAGATTATGATACTTTCAAGTGAAGCTTGAAAGGATTCAAGGGGAACAATATTCTTCTCCATGAAGAGACCAATTTCCCAATATTTAAATCTTCCTTTAGTATCTCTTCCTTTCGAATCTTTCTCCTCTACAAGCTTCTTCTCTTTATTTTTCTTGTTATCCCATGTACAATCCTGAATACTGCTGCTCAGCCAGAACCTCAGGGAAAGCATTCTGCTGATTCCTACACTAAACCAGCTGCCTAGGAGTAAAAGCCATCATCTCATTCTGTTCACATTCTTTGAATAAAGTCAGCAGTTCTGCAACTTGACAGGCAAATGATCTGGCAAAATTCAGATTCTGACACTAACCTTGTTAAGTGACATGAGTATGCACACACATGTGAAATAATTCCATTTCTAACTGCCTTGCAGGCACCCACATACACTGCAACAAATTGCCATGTTGGCACTGTTGATATGTCTAAACCTGTCATAGCACTGAAGAACTGACAGCCCTGATTGTCTTTGAAGTCTTTGCTTCAAACAAATAAACAAATTTAAAAAAAAAAAAAAAAGAGTTGGTAATCCCTGTCTTAGTCTGGTCCAAAGCAAAAACAAAGTTAAGCACACTTCAAAGGCAAAAGCCAACTGTCCATCCATTGGAGAAGGAGATAGAAGAAGGCAATCATGTGGCATATATAAGAGTGAGGATGAGAGTAAAAATGCTCAAATCAATTCAACTTACTTAATCAGTCATGGATGAAGATAAAAAAGAATCATTAAATTTAGTCAACTGTAATAATTTGGATCAAAGACTGAAAATGACTAAACAAATCTTTCAGAATGCTCTCAGAGATAACTGATCACTTATCTGAACAACAGCAGTAAAAGCTATCAGATAGATACTGCCAATATTCAATTATATTAAACATATGAGAGAGAAAGAACTTTACCTGTATAGTTTTCTGTGTCAGGACTGTTGAGGAGGTCAAGCAGTTGGGAGCTAGACAAAGTCTGCTTCCCTACCAGTTTGCAAATGCATGAGAAACAACCATGTTTCTGTTCAGTGTGTTTTTCTGTTTTTAGAATCTGCGTGCCTCTATTCTCCTGGAAAAAGATAGGAAAAGACCCTGATGCTGGGAAAGATTGAGGGCAGGAGAAGAAGGGGATAACAGAGGATAAGATGGTTGGATGTCATTACTGATTCAACGGACATGAGTTTGAGCAAGCTCCAGGAGACAGTGAAGGACAGGGAAGTTTGGCGTGCTGCAGTCCATGGTGTCTCAAAGAGTCAGACAAAACTGAGCAACTGAACAATAACAGTTCTCCTCCAGCAAGAAAGCTTTCTGTTGTCTCCTTTTACTCTCAGTTGGTGGAGATATTTCATTTACATTTAAAAAGAAAATGGATGCTACTTAGTAACAAATGCTACTTATCACAGTTCCTCACAACTGAACTGTGGGGACCAAGGAGGTGTTCAAGATGATATCAGAAGGATTCATGTCAATCTTAATCTGTTGTGCATGCAAAGAAGCTTCAGTCATATCTAACTCTTTGACCCCTTTGGAATGTAGCCCACCAGGCTTGTCTGTCCATGAAACTTTTCAGGCAAGAATACTGAAGTGGGTCATCATACCCTTTTCCAGAGTACCTTCCTGATCCAGAGATCCAACTGCAGTCCCTTACATCTCCTGCATTGGCAGGCAGATTCTTCACCACTGGTGCCACATGGGAAGCCCTTGATCTATTACATGTTTTTAATGATCAGGGAGAGAGTAAAACAGTGTTATAAATTCCTCAGTGTTACTGAACTGTATGGTGTTAAACTACATAAGAAAGCAAGAAAAATAAAATTTGGTATAGAAAAATGACAAGAAAGGAAAATTTATTACTGAAGACAAACTCACAAATTCTTGCCTAGTTGACATATTGACTCCCAAATATTGCAGTAGCCTTTTGTTTTCCAAAATGGTGGCATGAGAATAGATGTTAGTAATTAAGCAAGATTCTAAAAAGAACCTTGAATTTTGTCTATATAATCCAAACTTTGTTATTTGAATTCCTGTGCTTCTAAAATATGTTGCTTCCCATGACTATTTAAATACCTCTAATATCTTTATGATGAATTAATCCTATTGTGTCAGTCATTTCCTAACACTCTATAATCCTGAAAGAGTTAATATAGTATTACAAAACATACTTTAAAGTCAAATGTGAATTGAGCACACTGGAGTAGATTATTACATATGTTTAAAAGATAATGTTATTTCATCTCCAAAAATAATTTGTTTGGAAACTAATTTTATATTTTTATGTAAGCTCAACATTCAGAAAACTAAGATCATGGCATCTGGTCACATCATTTCATGGGAAATAGATGGGGAAACAGTGGAAACAGTGTCAGATTTTATTTTTCTGGGCTCTAAAATCACTGCAGATGGTGATTGCAGCCACGAAATTAAAAGACGCTTACTCCTTGGAAGGAAAGTTATGACCAAACTAGATAGCATACTCAAAAGCAGAGACATTACTTTGCCAACAAAGGTCCGTCTAGTCAAGGCTATGTTTTTTACAGTAGTCATGTATGGATGTGAGAGTTGGACTGTGAAGAAAGCTGAGCGCCAAAGAATTGATGCTTTTGAACTGTAGTGTTGGAGAAGACTCTTGAGAGTCCCTTGGACTGCAAGGATATCCAACCAGTCTATCCTAAAGGAAATCAGTCCTGGGTGCTTATTGGAAGGACTGATGCTGAAGCTGAAACTGCAATACTTTGGTCACCTCGTGCGAAGAGTTGACTCATTGGAAAAGACTCTGACGCTAAGAGGGATTGGGGGCATGAGGAGAAGGGTACAACAGAGGATGAGATGGCTGGATGGGATCACCAACTCGATAGACATGAGTTTGAGTGAACTCCGGGAACTGGTGATGGACAGGGAGGCCTGGCGTGCTGCGATTCATGGGGTTGCAAAGAGTCGGACATGACTGAGCGACTGAACTGAACTGAACTGAAGTGACTTGAAAGCAAGAAACTATTGGCAAATTAAATATTTCATTTGATTGAGCACTGTCTGGTTGAAGAAGTTGAAAGAGACTTATGGCCACAATGAGTTCAAATATCGTTGAAGACTTGTGTACTGAGGTTGACAACTTATGTTTAGGAATATTTTGAAGTAGAAGAAAAAAAAAACCCCAAAACTGTGTTCCCCATCTGTTAATACAAGCTTAGAAACGGAAAAGGTCAGCTGTGTTTGAGAGAAGCTCTGGAGGAAGAGCGAAAGTTCCTGTGAAACATAATTTGTAAGGGAAAGGAAGAAGACAGTGTGCTCTAACATATGAAATGATGCAAACGCTTTGGCAAAAAATATAAGAAAAGAAATAGGCAAGAGGCATAGCCAATGTTCAGTGTCAAATTTAGGTATGCTGGGCCATAGATTATTTGTGACATTGCTGACAGAATAAAGAGCATTTAAATAAATGTGAAAAAAATGTAAAAAGCGTATCAATATATTATGAGGTTGGGGCAATAAAATGACAGGACAGAATAAGAACTGTATTTTTGTAAGATATAACTAATGAAAAATGAAGCCGATTTGCATATTATCAATCTTAAAAATAAACATTCTATGCATGTGTGCATGTTAAGTCACTTTAGTTGTGTCCGATTCTTTGTGACCCTATAGACTATAGTCTGCCAGGCTTCTCTGTCCATGGGATTCTTCAGGCAAGAATACTGGGGTGGGTTGTCATGCCCTCCTCCAGGGGATCTTCCCAACTCAGGGTTCATTCAACCCCTGCATCTCCTGCAGCTCCTACGTTTCAGGTGGATTCTTTACTGCTGAGCCAGCAGGGAAGCCCCCAAACATTTTATAATGGTATGCAGAAACAAATGGGGTCTTCAGAAGCAGTGGGCAAGACTCAAATATACTTGTAAGCAATGCTTTTCTATGCTTGTTAAATAAATCTAGTCTGAGAGCCAGGAGGATCTATGACTACAACATAGCTGTGATGCTTTGGAATTAAATGCCAGTGATAAATATATATGGGTTGATTATGTACCCTGAAAGGAGTTTGCAGCATCACAAACACTACATACCTTTTGCTTTATGAATGCACACTTCTCTCAATTCCTTTTAAAGGCTTTTCACTCAGAGTTCAACAGTTATCATTCAGTTCAGTTCTGTTCAGTTGCTCAGTTGTGTCCGACTTTTTGTCCGACCCCATGAATCGCAGCACGCCAGGCCTCTCTGTCCATAACTAACTCCTGGGGTTCACTCAGACTCACGTCTATTGAGTCACTGATGCCATTCAGCCATCTCATTCTCTGTCTCACCTTCTCCTCCTGCCCCCAATCCCTCCCAGCATCAGAGTCTTTTCCAATGAGTCAACTCTTCNTGGCATCTTAAACAATGAGAAAAGACCTTAAAATAAAATATTGAAGCAAATCTTTGATACTAAAGACATTCAGCTTGTAATATTAGTGACTTAAATTTTTGATGCTGTCAATGACCTGAAACTCATCAGACTGTGAGCAGTTACATTTACTAGTAGTGAGGAATATCTGAAAGAATATTTGTTGGTTGCAAGATCATCTTCTTTACTGGTATGAATTTATATATCTAAGAAACATCATTGTGTTATGAAAAACATTATTTATTTTAAATGGATTTGGGCCATGTTAACCTACAAAATGAATAAATGCAATATAAGCTGGGTATTTGTAGTAGAACTTAATTATTCAGCTTTTTACTGGGAAGAACCATAGCTGGAAAGTAAATTTATGCACCTCTCCTGTATGAACTCAAAAATTACTCATCAGTCAAAACAGTAATATTAAAATATATTTTTGTCAGAAAACATAATTCCTGATTGAAGATCTACTGTAAAAATGGACTTCAATTTAGCCAGTGTCTTTGATGTTATATTCTATGCAACATAATAAAAATCTCCATACCAATAATGATGTGGAGTGTACCCCTACTTACATTATTTTGTGAACTTTCTTATCTAATAACTTACTTTTAGTATACTTAAAAGTAATCATGAAAATATCTGCAGTGGCTGAAAAAATGTGAAATATGTTGGATAGTAACTTCAAAATGACTCAAAGGGATGTTGTAGGCAGCATCCATAAAGGCAGCCAGGTATGAGATGTCATTTATTTTACTTCTTGAAACAGATTCACTACATACTCAGTAATGTGCTTATATCAATTTTCTTACTAAGATGGGGAGATAATTTGTGACAAATTGTAGGTAACAAATGTCATGTCTTCCTTTCAGTATTCTGACTCCTCAGACTTTATCTGTGGTATAGAAAAAATAGAAAATTCAATTGATACTATAAAAAGCCAACATACTCAGAAATAAAACTCAAAAATAAGGTTTGTAAACATGCTTTGCTTTTTAGACTGGTCAGGATTTTTAAAGTTACAACTGATGAGGAATCTCATGCACTGCATGCAAATTAGTAAAATACTTCCAGAATATTTAATATAAATATCGGACATAAAAAATATGCTCAAATGTTAACTCAAACACTCCATTTATAATAAATAATCTTGAAGAAAATGTAACACAAAATAATATGTGTATAAAGATGTATATCACTGTGTTATTTGAAGTTGTGAAAAATGAGGCAAAATCTAGGTAGCTACTTACAGATATTAAATAAAATATGGTGTAGCATTTTGATAGATATAAATTTAGATATAATGTTGGTCATATATATGGAAAATATATATATTGTCCCATTTGCGAGGCAGTCAACTAAGTTCTATAGAATATAATCATGCAAACACATCACACTGGATAGCCACAAAAATAATGGTAACAATATACGCAGGAAGCATGGATACATTAGTCAGTTCAGTTCAGTTCACTCAGTCCTGTCTGACTCTTTGCAACCCCATGGACTGCAGCACACCAGGCTTGCCTGTCCAACACTAACTCCTGGAGCTTACCCAAACTCATGTCCATTGAGTCGGTGAAGCCATCCAATCATCTCATTCTCTGTCATCCCCTTCTTCTTCTGCCTTCATGCTTATATATAATTAGAACGTTTGCTTAATTCATTTAATCTTTTTCTTAAATGATCATGTACTATCTTCATTATAAGATAATATTCCTATACATATTAACTGAGTTATGTACAGGTGCTCTCTAAGTCAGGATAGAGACTGCACATTTAAAACTAAACAGTTTAAATTTTATTGATCTTTTTGTGTGGTTAAAAAAAAAACAATGACTTTATTCAAGAGTTTAAACCAGTAAGAACAGTAGAACCAAGTTCAAATATTATGATACATTATTTTGCATCCATATGTCAAATAAAGAATCATTTCTGACTATGGTGACTATGGGTCTGACTATGGTGAGGAGAGAGAAAAAGATAAAAGATCAGGAGAAGCCGCCTGCCAACGCAGGAGCCATAAGAGACTAGGGATTGATCCATGGGTCTGGAAGATACCCTGGAGAAGAGAATGGCTAGCCACTTCAGTATTCTTGCCTGGAGAATCCCATAGACAGGAACCTGGTGGGCTATCGTAGGGTCCATATGGTGGCAAAGAGTCAGATGGATACCACTGAAGCAACTTAGCATATTATTTTTCTTCCATGTGTCACATAAAGAATTATTTCAATTTATTCCAATGGGTCTGACTATGGTAAGGAGGGAAAAGGAGATATCATACGAGGAGAAGGGTAATGACAACAGCATACAGGTAATTCCTTGATATAGAAATCTATGTGTTAAAAATTAAATAGATAAGAGAAATGCACTGTATTCAGTGATGTAATTACTTTCCAAGTATGTGGCTTAATAAANAGTTTGAGTAAACTCTGGGAGTTGGTGATGGACAGGGAGGCCTGGCATGCTGCATTTCATGGGGTAGCAAAGAGTCGGACACGACTGAGAGACTGAAATAAACTGAACTGAACTGAAAATCACTGTGGATAGTGACTGCAGCCACTAAATTAAAAGAGATTTTTCTCATTGGAAGGAAAGCTTTGACAGCCTAGACAGCATATTAAAAAACAGATACGATGTGAGAGTAGGACCATAAAGAAGGCTGAGCACTGAAGAATTGATACTTTTGAATTGTGGAGCTGGAGAAAGACTCTTGAGAATCCCTTGGATGGCAAGGTGATGAAACCAGTCAATCCTAAAGGAAAATAATCCTGAATATTTATTGGAAGGTCTGAGGCTAGAGCTGAAGCTCAAATACTTGGCTACCTGATGCAAAGAGCTGACTCATTCGAAAAGAGCCTGAAGCTGGGAAAGATTGAAGGCAAAAGGAGAAAAGGGGCTGCAGAAGATGAAATGATCAGATAGTATCGTTGATTCAATGGACATGAATATGAGAAAACTCCAGGAGATAGTGAAGGAAGAGGAGCCTGGTGTGCTACAGTCCATGATGTCACAAAGAATATGAGTGAATTATCAGAGAAAATTATAACATTAAAACATAAAATTAAATTTAAAATAAATTCCTTGACACTGAACCCAAAAAGAAAAGTAACTCAAGAAAAATGAAATAAATTTTAAAAGAAAGAGCACAGAAAAAAATATTGTTTATATAAAAACTATTGCACCTAAAAAAGCTCTGTGGAATGAATAAATTCATACAAAAGCATATTTTTTGACAGAAGTTTGCAACTTATTAAAAAACCTAACCAAAGAACCAGAAGAAAAGAGAAGATACAAAAATAAAAGTTATTTCAAAATATAAGGCTACTTTATACAATTCTATGCAGACTCTTTTGAAAATCTACATGAAATATATACTTTTCTAGAAAAAACGCTTTTCAAAGTGACTCCAATTGAGATTAAAATTATAAAAAGAGATTTAGCTTAGAAAATATAAAAATTAGAGTGCTTCTCATCAAATTCCTCATTTCCAGGTAATTTCAAAAGAGATTTCTCCCAATCAATAATTCCAATATTGCTTAAAATATTTGCACCAAAAAAGTAGGAAAAACACAAAAAGAAAACTCCAAGTTTTTTCTATTATGTGAATATAAATGTAATTCTAAAACTTGACAAGGCTGGACTATAAAAAAAGCTGTAGACAAATTTTATTCATTATGCATATTGATAAAAATAAATAAAATATTGGCAAACAGAATCTACTGACCCATTAAAGATAAAATGTCATGAGTTACTGGGGTTACTTCTAGTACTGCAAGAGTAGTTCATTATTTGGAAACTCATTAAGCTAATTTGTTATATATAGTACAAGAAAATTTTAGAGTGATTTAATTATATACAATAAATACGACAAATTTAAATACCTATTCATTTTAGAAAATGTAAATTGGTGTATGTTTCAATAACATAATGAAATACATAAACCATGGTCGCTAAGATAATCTCTTCAGTTCATTTCATGCCAGGCTTCCCTATTCATCACCAACTCCCAAAGCTTGCTCAGACTCAAGTCCATCAAGTTGATATCATCCAAGAAGACAGTCTCTTACTTATTGTGGAAATACTAAAGGCTTTACTTATGAAGTCAAGAATAATATCCCATCTCTTTTTAAAGCAGTATAGGGAGCATTACTCAATGTTGTTTTGAAAGAATCAGATTAGAAAAAAAAAAAATAGAGGTATATATTGGAAAGGAAGAAGTAAAGCCATCTTTGTTTGAAATTGATACAATAATGATTCATGTTACATTCTCATCAATAAGCTCAAAAGAATCAATGAAAAACTGTTCCAAACATGAAGAGAACTAGAAAAATTAGCAAGTTATAGAGTTGAGATAAAAAATCAATAACTTTCAAAAATAAAACAAAGGTCAACTAGAAGACATTTAGAAGTAATTATCTCATGTAAGATAAAACCAATCAACAAGTCATTTAACAAAGAATCAAACCTAAATTTAATAAGAAATAGATTATATGAAAAAAAAAAACTAAAAGACTAGAAAGACACAGAGGTGTACTTCTGTGTGTCTATCATGACACATCATGTTTTTGAAAGAAAAATTAACAGTATAAAAATAATAATAAGGCTGATTGGCAACTTTGACACAATCACAACTAAAATGTCTTCATGATGCTCTTTTTTCTGTAGCCAGAAAAACAGATTTAAATTATATTTATAGGAACAAGCAAGTGTGCTTAACCTGGAAACCCATATAAAAATGAACAATGAAGGGGGATAGCCTAGCTCTACTATACATTAAAATGTACATAAAAATTCTCTTAAGAGTGTGTTATGTCACATAAAGACATTCACACACCAAAGAAATGCAATAAATTTTTTTAGATGTAGACCCAATTGCAAAGAGAGATGTGCTGTTATTTATCATCTTACATCAGGAGAGAGAGGAAATTTTTATTCATGGATGTTGTAATAGATGGATGATACAATGAACCCAAATTTCATATGTTGATATTTTATCTTCAAAGTTTTTGTATTAGGAGATGGAGTCTTTGGCATGTGATTAGGTTCTGCAGGGAGAACCCTCATGAATGGGACCAGTGTCTTTATAAAAGAAAACTCAATGAGACCTCTTACTCTTCCATCATCTGAGGTTAAAGTGAGAAGATACCCATCATCAAGAAATTAGGCCCTTAGTAGACAAAAAATCCATCAGCACAATGATCTTGGGCTTTCTAGCCTCCAAAACTGTGGGAAGTAAATGTTTGTTGTTCACAAGTCACTTCATGTATAGTATTTTTCAGTAGAAGCTTGAAAGAACTCAGAAAGTGAAATATGGTTCATTCTAAACAATAGAACTATTTCCATAAGAGTCAGACTGTGTGGTGAAGAGAAAAATAAATCTCAGAAGACGTTAGTCATGTAATTTGGGAGTACACAAACTTTCCTAACTATGATTCTAAATTTAGATTCAATAGAGGAAACTTTTCTACATCTAAAGAAATATTTATGGCAATAATAAAAACCAAAAAGACCATAACAAACTTTTTAAAAGATAAATAGAAAATTTTTGCCCTAGGTAGACAAACTCTAATTTAATTCGTTAAGTTCAGCCTTGTTGCCTATTTTGTGTAGTCTGTAAGCTTCAAATGATTTTTGCATTATTAAGTTGTTGAAAAAAATCAAGGAAAGAGTATGATACATGAAATTTAATTGTAATTCAAATATCAGTGCCCTTATATGTTTTAGAAACACAACCATGTTCATTTTTTATGTGTTATCTCTGGCTACTTTTGTGCTACAGTAGCAAGGTTAAGTGGTGTGACAAAGATCACATTATTCATGAAACTTTAAAATTTTATTTGGCCCTTTACATAAAAAGTTGTTTACTTGCCTATCTTTGTTTTAGAGAAAGGGATGGTGTCCCTAATATATAAAGAGCTTTTAAAAATAAAGAAATAAAAAATCCTTTAAAACAATAAAAAATTGGGAAGATATTTTACATAAATATGCAAATAGTTGTGAAAATATCTAGAGATGTTCAGCACAAAAAAAGGAAGTTAAAATTAAACTGGGAAGAGTATAATATTGGCAATAATCCAAAGATTTGATAACATACTCTAGTGTCATAGTTGTTTCGGGGGAGTGTAATTTCCTCACTTCTGTCTTGCTGCAGCAAAGAATTGAAATGGTGGACCAGTGTTACAGCTCAATTACAGCTCAGAGTTTCACTAGGCAAGCAAAGGAAACTACACCTTTGAGGCGTGAGGGCAGGCCGACTTCAAAGGAGAGGCTCAATCTCCTTTTGGCTTCCTCGTTTTATTCGTTTGTCTCCTTCCCCTCTTGAGCCTGCCTTATGCAAACTGGGCTAGCCAAGAATGGGGCATGTTTGTTTCCCCTGAAATTCTCACTCCGGTTCTTGGATTTTCTTTTGTACCATTTTTGCAGGTTTTTCCCTTTCTTTGTCTTTTAGCCACCACCATTTTGGACTTCTTTTCCCTATTCTAACTACCTAACTTTCCCTTCTCAAGAGCTGGGAGGCCCAATTCTTTGGGAATAAGGGCATCAATGTCTCTTGGCTACTTGTTGCTGATCTGGGATGGCAAGGGGCATTGGGCCTCCCCTTCTTGCTAGTCTCAAGCCTTAGAGTTCTTATGGTTGTGTCCATCTAAGGATGAATGATATTTTCTTTGCCCAGGTAAAGTTTTATATATCCTTGTAGAATTGGCACTGCATGTTTTAGTTTGTTGACCTGGGCAGGACAAAACGCGTTAGACAATTGGTGATACATGGAGCAATCATAAGCAGCATCAATATGGTGATAATAGGCTTTAGCAGGGGCATTAGCCAACTCAAAATCCCCCCTCACCATGAGAAGTATCCCCCAAAGAGAGATTGTAGCCACCTTGAGAACTCTCCAGCTCTTTCTTTGAGATCCCATAGGATCTGAATGTTGTTTCTTGAGGACTGTGAGACTTTCTTTAACTTGATTGGAGGTATTTATTCAGAAACAACATGTCTCATTCAAGATGGCTCAAGTCCCTCCTTGTTCAGGGATCAGGAGATCTGTCTCCTGTCTGTTTTGGAGTACAATCCCTGCCAAGCTGTGTTGGCTCTTTAGAGCTGTCCTGAGAAATCTTATCCCCAGAAACTTAATTTGGTGGGTATTCATTAAGATGGCACTAATTTGTAGTCCTGAATAGGTATCAGATCTTCCAGGGCCTCACAGATGTATTCAGTGTCCTCTTCTGTTTTCTTCCACAGCTTGACTCATGAGTAGTGAATCCAAGAGTTGTGTTCTGGTATCTTGACTTCTGTGGGGGTAGAAAGTATTACAGGGTAGGGGCCCTTCCATATGGGCTGGAGTTGAGCCTTTGGGGGCCCATCTTTCTAGACTTTAATTAGGACCTTAGTCCCTGGAGCATTTAGCAGTGGCTCTTTAAAATCTTTTGGGTCCTGGTTGACACTCTACCAGTGTATATTCTGTTGGTATTGCCCAATGGTCATAGTATAAGACCAGAGGGTTTGAGCCTCTGGATCTAGGAAGACATAAACAAAAGGTCTCCCATATATCATCTCATAAGGATTAAGACCAACGTGTTCCTTAGGGGCAATACAGGTGTGGAGGAGAGCTACTGGTAAAGCCCCCTTCCATCCCAGGGAGGTCTTCTGGGTTACCTTTTTCTTGCTAATTTTAAAAATTGGTTGGCTCTTTCTACTTTTCCTGAAGACTAAGGCCTTCAGGTACAGTGGAGGTAATAAGTAATGCCCAATGCTTTAGAGACCCCTTGGGTGACCTTAGAAGTGACTTTAGATGTTCCATCATCACTTTGTAATGACCTGGGTTGGCAAAATCTCGGAATGATTTCATGGAGGTTTTTTTAAACCACCTCCTTGGCCTTCTCAGTCTGGCTGGGAAAGCCTTCAGTCCATTCTGTGAATGTATCTATAATGACTAGTAGGTATTTATACACTTGAGAAACTGGCATCTGGGTGAAATCCATCTGTCAGTACTCTCCTGGGTATGTGCCATGCTGTTGGACAGGTTGGGGTCTTTGAGCTTCTTGTGGGTTGTTTAACTGGCAAGTGGGACAAGAGGAGACCATTTGCCTTATAGTTGTTTGGAGGCCTGTTCTTCTGAAGGACCTTTCTAGTAATCTTTGGAAGGCCTTCTCCCCTAAATGAGTGGTGGCATGTAAGGAGTAAACCAACATCCAGTGGAGGTTCCCAGGCAGAAAAAGGAGTCCCTCCTTTTGGAACCACCCCATATGATCTTCTTGAAAGCTCTCAATTTTAGCTTTAAGAGTCTCACCGTCAGTATATGAAGGAGTTTCTGGCAAATTAGTCTGTGGAACTAAGGTGGCAACCCCTATTAGGCCATTGTTCTATAATGCTGTTCTCTTAGCTGCCTAATTGGCTGTTTGGTTCCCTCCTGCCACTTTCGTGCTCCCTTTTTGGTGTCCTTTACAATAGGAGATTGAAACCTCCGTGGGCAGATGGACTGCCTCCAAGAGCCTAAGGATTTGATCACCATGCTTGGCTGGGAACGCTTGGGTATTCAAGTGGACTCTTTCTTTCTAAATAGCAGTATGTACATGTAACACCAGAAAGACAGAATCAGTGTAAATGGCTACTCTTTTTCCTTTTCCCAGCTCTAAAGCTTAAGTCAGGACTATGAGCTCAGATAATTGGGCTGAAGTAACTGGTAACAAAGGTTTAGCCTCTATGGTCTCGAAATTGGAGACTACTCTGTATCTGCCTCTTCTTTTTCCTTCTAAGACAAAGATGCTTCCATCAGTGTACAGGATTTCTTCAGGATTGGTAAGAAGATCTTCTGACAATCCTTCTTGGGGTTTTGTCCAATGGTCCAAAGCTTCTAGGCAAGAGTGAAAGGGTAGAGAGCCCTTGGGGGTATGCAGGAGGGTAATTGAGCTAAGAACCTCACAAGGGGATATAGTCAGGCCTGGATTTTCCATCAGCACTGCTTGATATCTGAGGATCCTTTGATCAGACATCCATAAATAGCCTCTCCCTTTCAGGAGTTGTTTCACTTGGTGGCTGGTAAAAATAGTTAGTTTGCCCGCAAAGGAGAGTTTTAAAGCATCTTCTATCAGGACTGTAATAGCAGCAAGATTCCAAAGGCAGGGAAAGATCTCTTCCCAATAAGGGAGTAGGATACCCAGGGACCACCAGAAACTCATGGTAAAATATTTGTGGGACATATTTGTCCATCTCCACAACAAGGAAGTGCTCAGGTGAATTTTTTTGTAATTGTTTTTCCTATTGCATCAAAAATGGCACAGGTTTATGGGGAGAAGGCTCTGGAGCAGAAAGTCAGGACAGAGTAGGTAGCCCTGTGGCACCAAGAAATTCTCAGACCTACCTGCCACATCCAGTTCACCCTAGACTCCAGCCCCATGATGGTTATCTGTGACAGGTGGGCTGGCTGAAGTGGACTGCTTCAACCCTGTTGAACCATCATGAGGGAAGGCTTGGCACTTGACCTTGAGGCTCTTGGATTCTGAGGGCAGAGTGCCATCCAATGTCCCAGTTGATGGCATTTGTAGCAAGCTGTTTTAGGAAACTTGTCATGGTTTGGACATTCTTTGGCTCAATGTCCTGCTTGTTTACAGATTAGGCATTTGCCTTGTTCTTTGCCTTTCAAGGACTCAGGGTTTTCCATAGGGCTTCCCTGGAGGGCGGCCAGCATCTGGGCATGCTTGTCGCTTTCCTTTTCTCCCTTTCCTGGGCCTTGGCTTGTCTCTTCTGTTCTCTGTTATAAAAGGTATTGTGGCTATCTGGACCATCTCATTTGAAGAGGCAGCAGGGTTCTGCTGCTGTAGCTGCTGTAACTTTATTGTGATATCTGATGCACATTGGGACAGGAATTTGTCCTTTAAAATTACCTGTCCTTTGTAAGAGTCTAAGTCTAGATTGGTAAACTTTTGGAGGGTCTCTTTTAACCTTTCCAGAAAGGCAATGAGCTTCTTATTGGACTCCTGAGTTATAGCTGAGACAGGGCACAGTCCCACAACCATTAGGCTTCCTTCTATTTCCATGGGTGGACTTTCTTAGAGGTGAGTCTTTCTGAAGCTGATCTTACCCAGTACTGTTGCCACCTGAGAGCCAGGCATCCCCGGGTCAGGGTGCAGATCCTCAGGCAGGTTGAGGAGTGACAACCTCCTGGAGATCGAATCCCCAGGCAGGTTGAGGCATGTTGGTCTCCCAAAAATTGGGTCCCTGGGCAGGTCGAGGCATGTTGACCTCCTGGAACCCTTGGATTGGTGGATCCCTGAGCAGGTGGAGGCATGACAAACTCCCAGGAACCAGATACTTAGGCACGTTGAGGACCCCCAGGTTGGAGTTGGGCATCCCCTAAGGTTTCCAGCATGACTTGTGCTGGGGAGAATTAAGGGGTTGTAATCTTAACTCTTCACAGCTACTTGTAAGGCCTCCTCAGACAGCAATTTTGCTTTTTTGCATTCTCCACACCCCGTTGGGGATGGTCTTACTTCCTGTCTCCTGTACAATGTTATGAACCTCCATCCATAGTTCATCAGGCACTCTGTCTATCAGATCTAGTCCCTTAAATTTGTTCCTCACTTCCACTATATAATCATTAGGGATTTGATGTATGTCATACCTGCATGGTCTAGTTGTTTTCCTTACTGTCTTCAAATTTAAGTCTGAATTTGGCAATAAGGAGTTCATGACCTGAGCCACAGTCAGCTCCAGGTCTTGTTTTGCTGACTATATAGAGCTTCTCCATCTTTGGCTGCAAATAATATAATAAATCTGATTTCGGTGTTGACCATCTGGTGATGTCCACGTGTAGAGATTTCTCTTGTGTTGTTGTCTATTTTTCTCTTACAAAAATAGCTGTGAAAAGATGAGACGCCAAAAGCAAAGGAGAAAAGGAAAGATATACCCATTTGAATGCAGAGTGCAAAGAATAGCAAGGAGAGGAAAGAAAGCCTTCCTCAATGATCAATGCAAAGAAGGAGGAAAACAATAGAATGGGAAAAGTAGAGATCTCTTCAAGATAATTAGATATACCAAGGGAATATTTCATGCAAAGATGGGCCCAATAAAGGACAGAAATGGTATGGACATAACTGAAGTAGAATATTCAGAAGATGTGACAAGAATACACAGAAGAACTGTACAAAAAAGATCTTCATGACCCAGTTAATCACGATGTGATCACTCATCTGGCTCTAGCCAGACATTCTAGAATGTGAAGTCAAGTGGGCCTTATGAAGCATCACTATGAAGAAAGCTAGTGGAGGTGATGGAATTCCAGGTGAACCATTTCAAATCCTAAAAGCCGATGTTGTAAAAGTACTGCACTCGATATGCCAGCAAATTTGGAAAACTCAGCAGTGGCCACAGGACTGGAAAAGGACAGTTTTCATTCTAATCCCAAAGAAAGGCAATGCCAAAGAGTGCTCAGACTACCATACAATTGCACTCATCTCACATGCTAGCAAAGTAATCCTCAAAATTCTTGAAGCCAGGCCTGTATGCAAGTCAGGAAGCAATAGTAAGAACCGGACATAGAACAACAGACTGGTTTCAAATATGAAAAGGAGTACATCAAGGCTGCATATTATTTAACTTATATACAGAGTACATCATGAGAAATGCTGGGCTGGAGGAAGCAGAAGCTGGAATCAAGATTGCCAGGAGAAATATCAGTAACCTCAGATGTGCAGATGACACCACCCTTATGGCAGAAAGTGAAGAGGAACTAAAAAGCCTCTTGATGAAAGTGAAAGAGGAGACTGAAAAAGTTGGCTTGAAACTCAACATTCAGAAAACAAAGATCATGGCATCCAGTCTCATCACTACATGGCAAACAGATGGAGAAACAGTGGAAACCATGGAAGACTTTTTTTTTGTGCTCTAAAATCACTGCAGATGGTGATTGCAGCCATGAAATTAAAAGACGCTTATTCCTTGGAAGGAAAGTTTTGACCAACCTAGACAGCATATTAAAAATCAGTGAGATCACTTTGCCAGCAAAGGTCCATCTATTGAAGGCTATGATTTTTCCAGTAGTCATGTATGGATATGAGAGTTGGACTGTAAAGAAATTTGAGTGCTGAAGAATTGAAGCTTTTGAACTGTGGTGTTGGAGAAGACTCTTGAGAATCCCTTGAACTGCAAGGAGATACAGCCAGTCCATCTTAAAGGAAATCAGTCTTGATTATTCATTGGAAGGACTGATGCTGAAGATGAAACTCCAATACTTTGATCACCTGATGGGAAGAACTGACTCATTTAAAAAGACCCTGATGCTGGAAAAGATTGAAGATGGGAGGAGAATGAGACAACAGAGGATGAGATGGTTGGATGACATTACTGACTCAATGGACATGAGTTTGAGTAAACTCCGAGAGTTGGTGATGGACAGGGAGGCCTGGTGTGCTGCGGTCCCTGGGGTTGCAAAGAGTCAGACACAACTAAGTGACTGAACTGAAGTGAATCTTAACTCATTGCCAGTTTGTCCACCGCAGATGGGAATAGATACCATGATCTAAAGCAATCCAAACCTGTTCCCTGAGACTAGGTGCCTGGTTAAATAGCCATAACCCTTATCCTCTTATTGCTCTGAGGAAATGTAAGTCACTGATTTCCTCCCTTAGTCCTCCATAAGAGCAGTTTAGGGTATTTCCAATGGTAAACATTTCATTGTCACAGAATCACTTTAGCTAGTAACAAAATTAGTGAGAAAGGATTGGTTATCTGGTTCTGTTAGGGGGATTAAGAGTATTTTATTAATAAGTGTGGTGTTACCTACAAGGTGTTAGGGTCCTGGTTGTAGGAGTTAGTATGTGGCTTAAGAACAAATTGATAAAAGGCAACAAACCAGATATTCCATAAAAGTGGGGTGGAGATTTAATCCGGGAATATGTTTGTAACTTTAGGAGAGGGTGATAAGTGTTTGGGCCCAAATGGCCTGCAGGGCTAACTCCCAAAGTGGCACACGTTATTCCTGGAAGCCCAGTTGCCCTTGAAGGGTTTCCACCAACAGATGGACTTCTAGCAGGCATTGTGTGCCTGTCAATTGCCCTAGCAGGTTCATTGAGAGATACCATTGTTGCACACGTTCTAGGAAACATGGCAGATGAAAGTCTGCATATCTAGAGGAATTAGGTATTGCTGTGTTTCCCTTCCAAGGGCCAGCTATTTTCTGGTTGTCCCTCCAGAAGACTGTAGAGGCAATACTGTGGGCTGGGAAGGGGCTCAGGAAAAGAGCATGAAACAAGAAGGAAGGGGGCAGGGCACAACTTTTGAAAGAATGACATAGCCCAAGGGCATAACATAAACTGATTAAAATCAAGTGGGTCCAGGATAGCAGACAAATCAAATTCAACTAAACCTTGATCCTCAATTTGCAAGCTGAATAACACACCCAGAGGACAGTTCCAAGGTACTATCAAAAGACTGAGTGGGTGGTTCCCCAATTGTTGGAATGATCCTCCCACTCATTAGCATATGAAATTATCCAGCTCATAAAAAATTAACCACACCACACTTCATGGCCACTACACTCACCCTCTGTGATGGCCCACACTCTTGGAGTGTGCTTCTCTCTGAATCCAAACAAATCTACCTCTTATCTATTGCCGTGTCTCTTGCTGAATTTGTTGCAATGAGACATCATGAACCTGAGTTTCATTAGGTCCTGAAACCAGGCCCCGTGGGTTTTGGCCATGTTTAAGTCCCTGCCAGACAGGATTGAATGACTAAGCATAGCACAGAGTCTCTACCACAGGAGTTTGAGTCCCAATCTTAGGTAAACAGTTTCAAACACAACTTTCAGAAATGGAAAGATGATGACCTGCCCAATACTTTGTAAACAGTAGCACAGATGGAGAGAGGAGCTAATGGATGGGAGGAAAAAGCAGTGGGAAAAACGTTCTGAAGATCCCCTTTTATAACTTGCTGGAAAAACTGCTAAATGCCTAATCTGTGCTCACAGTTTTCATTAGCCTGATCCTTGGCGCAAAGGAGATTAAGGACAGAGGAATCTTCACCCACTTGGGCAACAGCTATAGCAGGCAACGGGCACAGCAGACAGTAGAGCCTTTGAGACACACTGGGGAGTAGCCCCTGTCAGAGTCCTCAGTTGCACCCACTATTGCTGGCCTGTTCACAGGGGCTTCGAGGAAACAAGAAATGAGAGGTTATAAAGGAATTAAGATTTTGTTAGCCATATGTCCTTCCAGCCATAGGGGTGAGATCTTCTGGAATCTGAGACTGAGCCATGTGAGCTTTCTGCTGAGTTTGTTTTTGCTGTTCTGGTTTCCAGCGCACTGGGCTTGTCACTTTTACTGCACTGGGTTTTCTTCATGTGCAGCTTCTATCCTGTGAACTGTCTCCGAGTTGGGCTTCTGCTTTGCTTGGCCTCCGCGTCATGGGGGCTGAGCCAAGATTGCTTCAGATAGGTTACATCTGGGTCACAGCAACAGGTATGTCAGGGGAGTGTGTAATTTCCTTGGTTCTGTCTTGCTGCAGCAAATGTTATGCCCAAGTCGCAAAATCTCCCAATGACCACCAGGGAGCCGATATCTGATGCAAAACCAAGAGAGTCTTTATTACCAGGCTCGAGCTGGGGCTCCCACCGACACTGATGCAGTGGCTATAGGGAGGAGCCCTGAACTCTGGGTTACATTGCTTATATAGGGTATTCTCACGCGAAAGATTTGAAAAAATGAGAGTCTCCAGGTTGGGAGACGTCTAATTGGTTACCTTCTGTGGAAGGGTTAGGTGTTGGGTTCTAATTGGTTTTCATTTCCCGGGCTGGCCACAAGTTCTGATTAGTTCCCATTTCCCTGGCTTAATTCGAATTTCCCGGGCAGGTCATAAGTCCTGAATGTAATGGCTCGCAGNATTTCCAAATACTCCTACTGTGGAATCACCAAATTATTCAGTGAAAACAGCATGGTGGAGAAAATTGCATATATTCATATTCTAATATATATTAATTGGTTTCTCCATCTAACAAGGTGGATAAATATACATACACTCCTTAAATATGGAAATATTACTGAGTCCAACCTCACATTGTTGAACAATAGGCCAAAAAATTTGAGAGATAAGGTATTAATCGGGGAACCAGCAGACTGAGAAGACGGCAGGCTAGCACTGCCTGGGGCCTGGTTATTNATTGGTTTCTCCATCTAACAAGGTGGATAAATATACATACACTCCTTAAATATGGAAATATTACTGAGTCCAACCTCACATTGTTGAACAATATGCCAAAAAATTTGAGAGATAAGGTATTAATCGGGGAACCAGCAGACTGAGAAGACGGCAGGCTAGCACTGCCTGGGGCCTGGTTATTTATTATTTTTCCATTTATTATTTATGAATCACTCTAATTAAATTTTGTTTTATGTATTATGTAAAATACATACAACTTCCCAAGTGGCACAAGTGGTAAAGAACCCACCTGCAAATATTGGGGCCTGGATGCCAGGTTCTTTTATAGATCAGAGAGAAAGAAGCAATGAGAAACTAAAATCAAAAGGCAGAATAGAGAGGGAGATGCAGTGGGGAAGTAAAATGAAAGGGTCTTCACTCCTGCAAACATCTCCAAGGGAATGTCCAGCCTTCAGAAGGGATGTGTTAAGGAGAAACTATCTTGCCATGAGCTGAACAAAGGCAATTTAGTTTATATTCAAGCAGAAGGGCAGGGTCCTCCAGGCAAGCCATTGAATATGAATATAACAATAGAAGCAAGTCAAAGAAACAGTTTCCAACATGGAGTCAGAATTGGCTTCTTCCCTGTAACAGAAATGCAATGATGAAAGATGTAAATAACTTATAAAGGAAAATTGACATAATAGAGGAGAAAGCAAAAAGAAACTAGATTTTCCTGAAGGTAACTTATTTTGCAGATTTTATTTTTGAAAGCTGTACATCTGTGCTAAGTCACTTCAGTCGTTTTTGACTCTTTTGGGACCCCAGGGACTGTAGCCCTCCAGGCTCCTCTGCCCATGGGATTCTCCAGGCAAGAATATTGGAGTAGGTTGCCATTGACTTCTCTAGGGGATTTTTCCAATCCAGCGATCAGACCCATGTCTCTTATGTCTCCTACACTTGCAGGTGGGTTCTTTACCACTTGTGCCACTTGGGAAGTTGTATGTATTTTACATAATACATAAAACAAAATTTAATTAGAGTGATTCATAAATAATAAATGGAAAAATAATAGATAACCATAACTGTATACCAAGGGATTACTTTATTGCATTCCAGGTGGTATAAACTTGAGGACAAAAAGGCATCTTAAAATGTATTCTTCAGTGATTGTGTTGGTATAATATCGGGATTGCAGTTCTGAGACTGTTATGCTTGTATCGTGTGACGAAGCAAAAAAATGTATTAGATTGGTGCCATTGAGGAATGAGATTTCCAGAATGGGAAAAAGAAGAAATATATGCAAGATTAAAGAAGGTAAAATTCCAAAAGTTCTAAGTTAAATTGGAATTAACTGTGTGAACTCAAGAAGTGTTTTATCAGAAACTATCGCCTGGCCTTTTTCACTGAAAAGGTCTGGAAACAATGACTATAAGGTTTAGAAACAATGACTGTTTCCTGACCCTTTTCACTAAAATGGTCTAGAACAATGACACCATTATGCTTGGATTGTGGTCTCTAAATATCCTGTCTCACTGAAAGGAACTAGGACTCTGAAGAAATGTCTGATTCCAGATCTAGGAAATTCCAAATGCATCTGGAGAATTTTCTCATTACCATGAAAAAAGGAAACTATCAACAAGTTCCAAATTGGGTCAAAGGACTCAAGAGCCAACTTATTTCCAGTCCATTGACCAAATTTGGATCATTGAATATGATTACAACAATAGAGATTGATTAAAACATTTCAAATTCACTTTAATTCACAAGTTCATAATCATAATAAAAAAGGACAATGCTCATTAACATATTTGAAGGATGCTAGGAAACTGATTCATTATTTTTGAAAACCTGACAAATAGAGAAAGAATAAAAAAATTGTCTGGTTTCCCTTTACTGTCTGAACTATAGCTCCAGGATAACCAAAATAGTTATGGGGAAGTTTATTTTTACAGAAGCAATGCAGATAGTTGGGTAGTTTGGATGAACATGTTAACACCATGGAATGCAATTAGCAAAACCCAGCCTGTATGAAATCCAAAGGGCAAATGACCCAGTTTCTTCAAAGAGCAGACTGCAATGGGAAATAAAGGGACAAAATGAGGAATTTGCCATAGTGGCAGAAGGATGGTCTGACTTTTCTAATTCCACTATGTGCATTGGCAAAGAGTATCATGATCTTCCTTGCCATACTAGGTTTAGGAATAAATATTGAAGAGTTTTGATCCAAATTACAGAACATATTGGGAGGTGGTATTTTCTCGGCTGTGCCATGATATAACTAGAATAGTTACATAGACTGGCATCTGTTTCATGGATACTTTGGGAGTCCTGGCAATCATCATTCAGATGGACAGCATATCAAGAATAAAAGTGTGGCATAGAGGTTTCTAAAACAAAATAATTTAATTAGAAGTAGCAATCATGAAACAAAGATTTAGGATTGTACATTTTGTTAATTTTAGCTTGGTTCTCTGCTGGAGTGTTTTGTTGAATAACTGACATGCATTAGATACAGTAAGAAAAAACCTAAAGAAACACACCCCCTTAAAAAAAAAAAAAACTAACTAATTAAAGAAACACCACTCTCCCCCTCCCACCCCTGGAGATCTATCATTTTAAATAACCTCATTATTTTGGAATAATGGTTGAATTACAGAGAACATACAAAGATAGTGGAGTTCCCGTATTCTCCTTGCCTATTTTCCCCCAGTTTTAAATCAATCAGTACACAAAAGCAAACACTACTTTATAGGTATATGGCCTGCAATCTACTATTTACCTTTTAATTGTATTTATTTTTAAAGCACAAGGAAACATCTTTATAGTAACTTTAGAATCTGTGGTTATGTCATTGTTTTACAATCCCAAGTTATAGATAGTAGAAATGGTCTTCTGAAAATCAGAGTCTGTACACAGTCCAGTTTCTGTGGGGTCTGAATTTATCCTACTATTGTTTTACCCTTCTTCCAGCCTCTTGTCTAATCTAGAGGCTATTAATGGACCACATACTGGGAAATGGATATCAAGAAAAGCTTATTGATTGCTAGAAGATTAAGGAGATAAGATAATAAGAATTCCTATATCTCTTTATTTTAAAAATCTGGAAGAATTGAACCAGATGAAGGATACAAAATTTAAAAAAAAAGACAACCTAAAGAAACACACCTCCCCCACCCCCCACACCCCCAGAAGATCTATCATTTTAAATAACCTCATTAGTTTGGAATAATGGTTGAATTATGGAGAACATACAAAGATAGTGGAGTTCCCGTATTCTCCTTGCCTATTTTCCCCCATTGTTAACATCTAATATTACTGTGATTCTTTGTCACAATGAACACTGAGACAGCTATATTGCTATTAACTATTAGGTTGGTACAAAAGCAATTGCAGTTTCAGACCGTGAATTTTAAATAATTGTAACTAGGCTCAAATACATCTTTATTAATCAAAATAGAAACCATTACAATCAACACATTTTTTCCAATAAGAAATAAATTAGTTTATTTCTGTAGCATAAAAATGTGTGTTTTAGCATCCAGTGGACTCTTGGAAAGCATTTTCTGCCTCCTGCTGGTTATGGAGTATTTTCCCTGCAAAAAGTTGTTGAGATGCTTGAAGAAGTGGTAGTCAGTTGGCAAGCAGTTGGGTGAATATGACAGAGGAGGCAAAATTTCATAGCCAAATTTATTCAAAGTTTCAACAGTTGATTATGTGATGTGTGATCGGGCACTGTCATGGAGAAAAGTTGGGCCCTTTCTATTGGCCAATACCAGCTGCAGGCATTGCAGTTTTTGGTGCATCTCATTGATTTGCTGAGCATTACTTCTCAGATATAATGGTTTTGCTGGAACTAGGAAAGCTGCAGTGAATCAGACCAGAAGCAGACCACCAAACAATGACCATGATCTTTTTTGGGTGCAAATTTGGCTTTGGGAAGTGTTTTGGAGCTTCTTCTCTGTCCAACTACTGAGGTGGTCATTGCCAGTTGTCATATAAAGTCCATTTTTCATCGCATGTCACAACCAAATGGAGACATGGTTTATTGTTGCTGCATAGAATAAGAGAAGATGACACTTCAAAATGACGATTTTTAAAATTTTGGTCAGCTCATGAGGCACCCACTTATTGAGCTTTTGAACCTTTCTAATTTGCTTCAAATGTTGAGTGACCATAAAATGGTTGATGTTGAGTTCTTTGACAAGTTCTTGTGTAGTTGTAAGAGGATCAGCTTTGATTATTCCTCTCAGTTTGTTATTGTCAACTTCCAGTGGCTGGCCACTATGCTCTTCATCATCAAGGCTCTTGTCTCCTTTGTAAAACTTCTTGAACCACCACTACACTGTACATTTGTTAATAGTTCCTGGGCCAAATGTATTGTTGATGTTGTGAGTTGCCTCCATTGCTTCACAACTCATTTTGAGCTCAAATTAAAAAAAATCACTCGAATTTTCTTTTTATGTATCATTTCTATAGTCTAAATAAAAAAATTAACAGCACATAATGTCATTAGCAAAAAAATTACAGTGAGAAATGTGCATTAAAATTATATGAAACATAACTACATTTATTTAGAATGTATTCCAATAACATGGCAAAGTTCAACAAAGCAAAATACAATTACTTTTGCATCAACCGAATGCATTCTCAAATTTATTTGGATTTCACTGGTTTTTATATTGATGCCCTCTCCCAATGTGGTCTTTCTGTTTTACATTACACATTACTATATTACATTTAGTTGTTACGTTTTCCCAGTAATTTCACATCTGTGATGATTTCTCAATCTTTGCTTGTTTTCATAACCTTGGTAGTCTTGGGAAGAACTGGTTAGCTGTCCTGTAGAATGTCCCTATATCTGGGTTTGTCTTTTGATCTCCAGTCAAGACTGGAGTTGTGAGTATTTGAAAAGACAGGTCAAGCACCCTTCTTGTCACATGATTTGGGGGCGATACATAATATTCACATGACATTTCTAGTTGTGTTAACCTTCATTACTTCGTGACAAAGACAGTGTTTTTCAAGTTTTCACACTGTAAACTTACTGTTTTTCCCATTCTCTACTTTAGTCTTTGGAAGTGAGTTATTAAGTCTAGTCCACCCTCAATGTAATAGGGAAAGAGAATTAAGCTTCACCTAAGGGATCTCTTTTAGGAGAAAGCAATGGCAACCCACTCCAGTACTCTTGCCTGGAAAATCCCATGGACAGAGGAGCCTGGAAGGCTGCAGTCCATGGGGTCAGTAAGAGTTGGACACGACTGAGAGACTTCACTTTCACTTTTCACTTTCATGCATTGGAGAAGGAAATGGCAACCCACTTCATTGTTCTTTCCTGGAGAATCCTAGGGATGGTAGAGCCTAGTGGGCTGCCGTCTATGGGGTCACACAGAGTCGGACACCACTGAAGTGACTTAGCAGCAGCAGCAAGGGATCTCTTTCACTTAATAGATACATTTTCATTTAATTCAATTATTGTTCAACTATTGTTAAATGGTTTTTCAACAAATATGGAATAATTCACAGTTCTTTCTACCTCCTCTAGACCAGGAGATCTGTTTGAGAATGCTCATTGCCAGATTATTTGTAAAACTGAAATGTTGAAAGTATTTAAATGCCCATAACTATGAGAGTGATAAATTATAGTATCTTCAAACTATGAAATATTATAGGCAGTCACAGTTAGGAACAAGTCTATATTAATTAACGTTGATTGAGCTAAAAATCATATGAAAGCTTAAAAAAGTTAGAATGAGGGATACAGTAACATTTATTTATGTAAAGATTTAAAAGCACATAGTATAGTACAATATAGCTTTCATGAAGGCATGTATTTTTAAGATGTCTTTGAATGAATGATATGTATTGAACTCAAGATAATGAAAACAATGAATTCATCAACAATTAGAAGATATAAGCAAAAATGAAAATAAATAAAAGTGAAAGAGGAGAGTGAAAAAGTTGGCTTAAAGCTCAACATTCAGAAAACTAAGATCATGGCATCTGGTCCCATCACTTCATGGCAAATGGATGGGGAACCAGTGGAAACAGTGGCTGACTTTATTTTTTGGAGGCTCCAAAATCACTGCAGATGGTGATTGCAGTCATGAAATTAAAAGACTCTTACTCCTTGGAAGGAAGTTATGACCAACCTAGACAGCATATTAGAAAGCAGAGATATTACTTTTTCAACAAAGGTCCATCTAATCAAGGCTTTGGTTTTTCCAGTGGTCATGTATGGATGTGAGAGTTGGACTATAAAGAAAGCTGAATGTTGAAGAATTGATGCTTTTGAACTGTGGTGTTGGAGAAGACTCTTGAGAGTCCCTTGGACTGCAAGGAGATCCAACCAGTCCATCTTAAAGGAGATCAGTCCTAAATATTCATTGGAAGGACTGATGTTGAAGCTGAAACTCCAATATTTTGGCCACTTGGTGCAAAGAACTGATTCATTTTAAAAGACCCTGATATTGGGAAAGATTGAAGGCCAGAGGATAAGGAGATGACAGAGGATGAGATGGCTGGATGGCATCACCAACTCGATGGACATGAGTTTGAGTAAACTCTGCGAGTTGGTAATGGACAGGTAGGCCTGGCGTGCTAGAGTCCATGTGGTTGCAGAGTCAGACACGACTGAATGACTGAACTGAACTGAACTGAAACAACAAACAAACAAACAATTGTTTCATGTGAAATAATTTTACTGAAGGTTAGATTTCATCAAAATAATCCAGTTTGGTGACTTTGAAGTTAAATTTCTTCTATAGCATGAACAACGTTTTTGTTTTAATTCTTGGCTCTATTTCCTTAGATGAAGAATGATGAAAATTCTGAGTGTTTGACAGAATGATAAAAGTACTCAATAATTTTTGTGTCTATAGCAATTTAGGTATGCATATCAAAGCTTTCTATAGTACTTAGTTTATTGTAACTGGTGTACTCTAGGACTGTTCAGAGCTGAAAAGCAACTATCATTCACATTTTATTCTTCTCTGTCCTCTCTCCCTCTCTTTTTCCCTCTGAGCAATCCTCTACATTGGTATTTCTGCAACCTCTTCTTTACAACTGGCTAGCAGACCACACCTCCCACTGCCGTCTTATGTCCTGATTTTTACTTTTGTTCTGGTTTTTGTTTGTTTTTGTGTTGTTTTGTTGTTGTTTTACTTTCACTTCTTAAGACTCAGTATCTTGATTTCAATTTTAATCACCCCTATTTAGGAAACTAATTCTTATGTTTGACCATATGTCTTGGTATTCTTGACCCTGGCTCTAAATAGCATCACCATGGTTTACTAGTGCATATAAACCCACTTCCATCCTTTGTGAACGGTGACTCAAAAATATCCATATGTGTATAATAGTTTACCAAATAGCCTTTGTAAACATCATATATAGAATTGTGGAACAGTTAGAATGAAATTCATAAATAAAGTCTCCAGGAAGACCACATCTGGAAGGTGGTTCTGGATTTACAAGGCCTCTAAGGAATTTGACAAGACTGTCAACCCAATTACTTCATTCTGTTTCATTGACAAGCAACTTATTTCTCATCCTACCCCCATAGTTTAGTTTTCTCATGCTACGTACAAGGCTTTGATTTTCCCAGTCTCTGATTTTTCTGCATGGCATTTTCCAGCTTCTTTTCTTAGCACCAGCTGGCAACATCTCCCTATCTTCTTTTATTTTGTAGCAAGAAAGTGGGAGAGGGGTAATGGTACACATAAACTTTGAGACAGCGCATACAGGCACATACCCCACAGCCCACCTGAGCACTGACTGTCCTTGAATTAGGCTCTCCTCACTTGTTTGTCAGCTGCCTCTATGCAGCAGGACAGGTTATAAGATATTCCTTCTTAGACATAGCCTGAGGAAAAATCCGTTTCCCTTATAAAATGTGAACTGGGCAGTAATAACAAGCAACCCAGCTATGCCTGCACACATCTTTCCTGACAAGTACCATGGCTTCAAGATGTACATGTGGACAATTCTTCCATGTTGTCTGTGGATCAGTAAGTCGGGCATACCCCCGTTCTAGTTATTTTCAAAGATTTTGAGAATATCGATGGCTGGAGTGAGTAGATAGAATGTGATACTGCATGCGGTGTGATTCGAGGACCACAGAAATCCTTTCCACCTACCCTCCAAACCCTTCCAAAATCTTTAGATTTTTTTCTATTGGATTAAGATTCCCTCACACCCTTGGGCTATAGAGTTTATCTCTAAGAGTACACCTATCAAAATAGTAGTAAAATCTTCCTGACAGAGGGGGCTGAACATTCTTTTCCTCTTTGCAACCATATATTTCAGTGCTTTCCTGGATTATGTTTAGCATTTATCACACTGTTTACTAGTAGCTTCCTGGTCTGTGAACTACTGAGAACAGAAATTTCATTTTACTTATCTATATGTGCTCAGAATTTTATTACAGTGCTTGACTTATACAGTTCACGGTTAATGTGTGTTGAATTGAATGCAATGAAAGAATAACTAAAGAATCTGCAATCCCTCACTAATGCTTTTAACAAGATTTAGTTTAATAGATTAGCTATGCAAGTGTGCATGGAGAAAAAGACCAGAGTAAGTTTTGATGGGCTTCATGTAGACAGGTCTGAACTCAAATTCAGAGAGAGTTGGTCCATGAAGGGCTTTTAAAACCCTTGGTATGGCAGGAGGTATTCAGAACTAGGAAACAGTCGGGAGTCAAAATAAAAGGAGATGGGAAATATTTTAAATTTAAAAATATTTTTAATATTTTAATTTTAAAGCTATTTAAAATTTTAACTTAAAATTTTAAAAATATTTAAAATTTAAAGTTACTTAAAACTATTTTTAAGAAGTATTTTGATTTTAAAGCTATTTAAAAATTCTGAGGTCTTGGTTTTATTAGGAATTTGCAAGTCCAGAGATTTTAATATTGAAATATTTTTCCCTAATTAAGCTTCTCCTTTTTTTTTTAATAGCTCAGAAAGTATGTGCCAACAATCAATCACAAAAAATTATACATATTGATAATTCTGGAGTATTAATAATTTCCAGGCTATTAACAAAGCTGAAATTAGGGTATATATTAAAAAAAAAACCACAGAAACAAATAATTTCCTTAAATACACAGGAAATTGACTTTGATTTTTTTCTTTGACTTATTTTGGTCTTTTTTTTTATTGTTGTCATTGCTCTTGGTTTAAAAAAGAGTGGCACACCCATATGTCAACCCACCTTTCCAAATCAAGACCTCAATTAACTACTATTGACATGTTTTATGATTATTATTATTTCAACAAAAAGTTAAGACATTAAATTTTCTTTGCTCTGTCAGATGTTGGTAGCATTTTACTATGGATAATCTTTAATTATTTAACACTTTATGCTTGATTAATGTATCACTGATACAATTTGTTAAACAATGGGCTAGGTGATAGAAGGCTGCTCTTAAATCTACAGTATAAAATGAAAAAAATTCTCATTTTTATTAAAAAAATTGTACTTTTACCAATCTATTTTGTTTATTTAAATATGACAATGTCATTTCAGTGTCATCGATTTCTACCTTTGATAATAATTTATTTACTTTTTATAAACATTAATCTCAGGTAAGAAACTGCATGTATATGCTTTTGAAGTTCTTTGGAAAAATCTTCTTTTGTGAGTGAGAATGAAACCTCTTTAGTCACCAATTATATTTTTGACATTGAAGAGCTCAAAAAGTATACAGTATTCTTTTGGAAAGGAACTGATATTGGATGTTTAAAGAATTATGTCCCTAGCTAACATCTCTACACTTATTATTGTAAAAGCAATGCACATACATCACAGGGTTATATTTTAAATACTACAAAATAGAGAATAAGCCCTTCAAGCTTTAAGATATTTATCCCTGGAAATATCTATCATAAAATTGTTAGAAAAATGTATTGATAAATTGAGATAAACTTTCTGGAAGATATTTTAACCTTTACTTCAGAAAGGATTCATACTTTTTAGTTCAATAGTAAGCATGGCTCTCTTTTATGTAAAGAGAAATCAAAAGAACTTTTTAATTTGTTTGTAGTAAATTCAGAGTAGTTTAAAAAATGTCAAGCGATTGACAACTCATCATATTACAAATATATACTCTTTTTCAGATAGCAACCCTTTCAAGAGTGCTCAGTGTTTCCTGCTTATGCTCCCATTTTGTTCTAATAATATGCTTTCTATCTCCATTACTTCATTAAAACTTTTTACCAAATAACTCTTAATTATATGAACTAAGGACTCATTTTCTTTATTGTCCTTAATGTTTTTGTGACTGGGAGACTTGGAATTTTTCTACGCTTTTCGAAAATATCTTCTCCCTCGCCCTCCAGAATAGTATACAGCATTGTCTTTTCATCTCCCTGATTCTCCATACTCTCAAGTAAGCATCTTTTCTTTTACTTTTCTGGGAAGGCTTTCCTTCGGGACTTTAGGTGCATTATCTTATTTAATTCTTGAACTTTACAGGGTGTTTTAGAGCTCAAGTGTTTGTTTCCCTAGTGATTTAACACTACCATAAATTATACTTAGTCTATCATCTCTTAGAAACTAACTTTTTCCATGTTTTTTTGCTCTCTTGTCCAACATGTGTGCAGCTTAGAAATTAGCAAATGCCTGAGTGAGTAAAGTGGTAAATATAAGACTCTTTATTAAGTTTAACACTTTATTAAGTTTCCTTTCTCTTAGGGATCATGGACCTTCAAGTTTTAACTTTCTTGGTTGTATTCTGTTCTGTGCAAAGCTATTTTTAAAATATTTTTATTCCATTTCACAACAGTTCTGAGTAGAATATTTGGTCTGATCCAAGCTGTTCAGTCAAGACTGGAAAAGAAACTTCTCAGCACTGCCATGCAAGTGGCAATCAGATAATTCTATCTTAGTGATCTATGATGGGATTAGATGATTGTGCCAGGTTATATACCAATACAGCTTTTTAAAAAAGTCTTATATATTTCCTACTCTTCAAATATCAACTGAGTCAAACAGTTGATTTCTATTCCTTGCATGTCTTAGCTGATTTATATTTTGGCACAAGCTTTTTACTTCATCACGGATTGTAAAAAAAAAAAAAAAAAAAAAAAAAAAAAAAAAAAA
>SJYA01001557.1:0-59429 GCA_006410615.1 Neotragus moschatus | reverse complement strand
AAAAAAAAAAAAAAAAAAAAAAGAAAAAAGAAAAGAAAAGAAACAGTTCACTGACCAGCTGTCTAAGGACTTCACTAGTTACAGGATCAGAAAATGAAGCATAATATAGCCAAGTTACTAGCTGTGTGCTAGTAAGTTAGTGTTTAATTTGTTGAGGATTCTCTTTTGTTGAATGTCTATCTTGAGACAGAGATTTATGAGTTCAGCAAAGCTCTAATAACTACATATAGTTATTCTTAAAATTCATGGTAATTTTTACATTATTTCAGATTCAAAAAAATATAATGGAAGAGCTTTCCTTTCTCCTGTCACAAAGTCTTGTTTCTTCTTTCTGAAACACATCTCTATCCTGCAGTGTCAATGTTAGTCAGGACTTAACCTCTCTTTTCACCAGTATCTTACAAAACTCTTACAGTTTAAATTGTTCATATTCTGATTGCAGTGCTTCCCTCTCCATCTTTATTATGAGCCCTAATCTGTCTCCTGAGTTTGCCTTCCATATTGTGTACTTATATGTCTTCTGCAAGTACCTTATCTCTATATATCTTATTTTATGTATATTTAAACTGGATTTTTTATTTACTTTCCAAATTCCAACTTATTTTCTTACTGAAATAGCTCTGCTATCCATTTTCTTAATCAAGTTAGAACAAAAATAATAATGACATCATAGCTATAGTCCTTTCTCTCCTGCAACACCTAATGCTCTCCCAATTCCAGTTGAATCTACCTCCTAGATATTTCCTAAGTTTTTCCTACCGTTCTTACTCCCTATTGTCACTAAAGTAATTAAACTATGCTCTCTTACTTATCTTGCTAACATGCTCTCAAAAGTGTTGTCCTTAAGTAAGTTCTTGCATTTCTTTCCATCAACATATAGAAAGAGAAATATTTTGAAATTCAAATGTTATTATATCATTCAGTTGCTAAGTGTTCTTCAATGCATTATCACTGGAGAAGAAATCCAGTTACATTCAAATGTCTTCTATGACCTTTGTTTAACTTCCAACCTCTTTATTTCCCATTCACATTCTATCTTTTAGTCAGGCAGATTTTCTGTCCATTTAAAGACAATTGCTTCTGCATCTAAGCCTTTTATTTCTTTCTAGGGCTTTTTCAAAATGGGCTTTCTGATTATGGTATCTGACTCTAGCTTTATTTCCAGATTAAAATAATCTCTTTGGACACACCTAGAACACTATCTGTAATATGACCCATACATACTCCCATCATATGGGATACTGAATTGTATTGGGTTGGCCAAGAAGTTCTTTCAGGTTTTTGCAGCATATGGTAAACTCAAACAAACTTTTTGGACAACCCAATATTTGTTAATTTACTAAGTCAATGCGTACCAAGAAATGTACATTAAATAAGAATGTAATATACTCAATAAATTAATCAAAATGTAAATAAAGTTATATCTTAGCTTCATGTATTCAGAGAATATTAAGAGAGCTGGAGATTTTCCAGGAAGGAGTTTGACAAACTCCAAATCTCACTACTGGTTGCCAGAATAACCTGGTTTCAGTTGTTTTCTTTTCATTACTTTTCATTTCCTGCTGCTATTAACTGAATGTAATTTCCAGAGGATTACCAGCCAAGGAAGTCCCCATTATAAGTATGCCTCAGAAGCAAAGAAAGTAAAATTCTTACTTCCTTTACTATTTTTTTTATTTTGTATTTTTTTTAAACAAAATACAGCCTGATCAAGATATCATTCATATACTATCCAATTCACCCACTTAAATATACAATTCAGTAATTCTTTTTAGTATATTCACAGAGTGCTGCAACAATCACTATTACCTAATTTTAGAATATTTTTGTCCCCACTAGGTGGAATCCTGTACTCATTAGCAGTCAATCCCTTTGCCTCACCCCACTTTACCAATTCATTCTGAGGCCATTACTAAGCTAATATCAAAACAAGTCTAGGTAGGCTAAATAAAGGCTCCCAAATAGATTGAGCTCCTAATCCTTGAAAACAGTAAATTTTATCTTATATGGAAAAAGAGACTTTCTGATATGTTAAAGTTATTGAGATGAGAACATTCTCCAGGATTATCTGGGTAAATGCTAAGCTGATCACAAATGTATTTACAGGAAAGAAGCAGATAGAAACAGAAAATGATGTAATGATGAAAGCAGAGAGCTTTGAAGATGTTACATTGATGTCTTTGAAGATAGACAGAGGGGCCTTAAGCCAAAGTATTTATCTCTATAAGCTGGAAAAGACGTTGAAACAAATTCTCCTCAAGTGCCTTTGGAGGGAGTGCAGTCCTACCAACAGCACAGTTTTGGCCCAGTTAAATTGATTTTGGACTCCTGGACACCAGAACTGTTAGAAAATAAATTTGTGCAATATTAAGCCACTGTTTGTTATGAGTTTTTAGAGCCATTATAGGACACTAATATAAAGACAAGACATCACAAGAAAAGAAAACTATAAGCTATGTTTTGCAGGAGATCAAGGTTCAATCCCTGGTTTGGACAGATTCCCTGGAGAAGGGAATGGCTACCTATTCCAGTATTGTCTGGAGAATTCCATTGAGAGAGGAGCCTGATGGGCTACAGTCCATGGGGTTGGACAAAAAGTTGGACACAACTGAGCATCTAAGCACTCACAGTGTCATATTTAGTGATGTGAAAGGGTGAATATTTTCCCCCTTTAAGATCAAGAACATACAAAGATATCTGCTTTTATCACCTTTATTCAAACGGTACTAGAAATTATAGCTGGAGAAATTTGGCAAGGAAAATTAATAAAAACATTTAATTGGGAAAGGAAGAAATAAAAACTATCTTTCTTTATAGATAAAAATGACTTGCATATAGACATTCTTAAGGAATCTGCCTGAAAACTATTAGAATAAAAATTCCTAACAATATGCATAAAATGACTCAAAATTATTTTAAAATTGTATTAATTACAATTGTATACATTTTTAAGGATTTAAACAGTAAAAATCAGACTTAAACCTAAGATTATTTCCTCAAAGAGCATTTATGTATAGAAGAAATATATGATCTGATGCTCTTATAAACAAACATTTTTCATAATTAAAAATTTGAAGACTTATACTGTCAGACAACACAGAAAAATATGAGTTACAGGAGTTAGATGAATTTTATGGTTTCAAGTGATTATGATCATAAGTCCAAAATCTAAATGAAAAGTAATCTCAACAACAAAATAATAAGTCATAATAGGGTTCAAAAAATTTTTTTTGCCCCAGTGCCAAACATATGGATGTGTGTGAACACTTGGTTGACTGACTTTTCTTCCACATGTCTTTAAGTCATATGACCATAACATTGTCTACCATATTAAATAATGGAAATGTACTTTAATGGAAAAGGCATAATAAGTAGAGATTTGAAATCCAGGACTAGAACCTTCATTCTCCCTGGTCTAAAGGTAGAGCTTTAAAAATGTCACTTACTTTGTCTTACTTTTAATCAAATGATAGTAATGATTGCTCTTTACTTGTATCAAAGTAACAGAAACTGGGCATGTATGAAATATTTTAAGCTGTTGAGAAAAGTACTTGATACATTCCATGTAATAAAACATTAATCAGAGAGAGTCTATTTGACTTTAGAAGAGTCCATTCTATTTTATGGCATTTGCTTCATTCATTTTTTTTCCCCTGAGAAAACGAGAGATTTATTGCCTCTTACATCTTTACACCATAGCAAAAGGTTGTTTTTATTTATTATATTCTGTATGTACTTATTTGTACTCAATCTTGCTCATAAAGGACAAAAGATGCCTCATTTCATCAAAATAACTATCAATATTTGAGAACTTACTACCGGCCAGAAACTTTAATAGCTTTGTTCTGAATCCTTAGTACAGCTACATGAGATAAGTAGTATTTCCATTTTGCAAATCAGAGAGGTAGAGTACACAAATATTAAGTAAGTTTTTAGGTCAGACTGAAGTTAATTTCATGGAAGGGCACGAGATTTATAAGGCAAAACGCCAACTTGTCTACACAACATCTTAGAAAATTTTCAGTGAAGGCAAGTTGTGCTGTCAAGATTGTCTTGGTAGGCCCACTGGTTGCAACCTAAAGTCATCTGAATTATCTTTTAGAGAGGGTACTAAGTAAAAATATAAAATAAGCAAGAGATATATACTTCTGAAGCTCAGATAAGAAGGATGAATTGGAGATGTAGTAATTGGTCAACAGACTTTCAACTCTCTTTCATTCATGTGTGCTAAGTCACTTTAGCTGTGTCTGACTCTTTGAGACCCTATGGACTGCCAGTCTCCCCTATCCATTGAGTTCTCCAGGCAAGATACTGGAATGGGTTGCCTTGCCCTCCTACAGGGAGTCTTCCTGAACCAGGGATTGAACCCATGTCTCTTATGTCTTCTGCATTGGCATGCTGGTTCTTTTCCACTAGTGCTACCTGGGAAGACCTAAGACTCTCTTACTTCCTTTGGAAACAGAAAACAAACATAATTTTCTCAAATTGTTTTTGGGAAATGTATAAATATAAAATGTGGAGATATATATTAGAAATAAGTTATTAAAGCAAATCTGAGATTAACCCAATATAAACCTTATATAAACCAAAATTTCATTTACCCATTTAAACTTCATTAAGATTTATATTTTATATCTTAATGACCATGGCTCAGATCATGAACTCCTTATAGCCAAATTCAGAATTAAATTGAAGAAAGTAGCGAAAACCACTAGACCATTCAGGTATGACCTAAATCAAATCCTTTTCAGTTATACAGTGGAAGTGATGGATAGATTCAAGGAATTAGGTCTGTTAGACAGAGTGCCAGAAGAACTATGAACAGAGGTTCAGGACATTGTACAGAAGGCAGTGATCAAGACCATCCACAAGAAAAAGAAATGCAACAGCCTCCTCGGGTTGTCTGAGGATACACCCATTTGAATGCAGAGTTCCAAAGAATAGCAAGGAGAGATTATAAAGCCTTCCTCAGTGATCAATGCAAAGAAATAGAGGAAAACAATAGAATGGGAAAGACTAGAGATCTCTTCAAGAAAATTAGAGATACCAAAGGAACATTTCATGCAAAGATAGGCTCAATAAAGGACAGAAGTAGTATGGACCTAACAGAAACAGAAGATATTAAGAAGTGGCAAGAATAAACAAAATTATACAAAAAAAGAACTTCATGACCCAAATAACCAAAACAGTGTGATCACTCACCTAGAGACAGACATCCTGGAGTTCAAAGTCAAGTGGGCCTTAGGAAGCAGCACTATAAACAAAGTAATTGGAAGTTATGTAATTCCAGTTGAGCTACTTCAAATTCTAAAAGATGATGCTGTGAAAGTGTTGCACACAATATGCCAGAAAACTTGGAAAACTCAGCAGTGGCCACGGAACTGGAAAAGGTCAGTTTCTTTCCAATTCCAAAGAAAGGCAATACCAAAGAATGTATTGTAAAAACTACTGCACAATTGTACTAATCTCACACACTAGACACTAGCAAAGTAATGCTCCAAATACTCCAAGCAAGGCTTCAGCAGTACATGAACCAAGAAATTCTAGATGTTCAAGCTGGATTTAGAAAAGGCAGAGGAACCAGAGATCAAATTGCCATCATCCACTGGATCATTGAAAAAGCAAGAGAGTTCCAGAAAACCATCTACTTCTGCTTTATTGACTATGCCAAAGCCTTTGACTGTATTGATCACAACAAACTTTGGGAAATTCTTGAAAGAGATGGGAATACCAGACCACCTGACCTGCCTCCTGAGAAATCAGTATGGATGTCAACAGTTAGAACTGGATATGGAACAACAGACTGTTTCCAAATTGGGAAAGGCTTACATCAAGGCTGTATATTGTCACCCTGCTTATTTAACATATATGCAGAGTACATTATGTGAAATGTCAGGCTGGATGAAGCACAAGCTGGAATCAATATTGTAGAGAGAAGTATCAATAACCTCAGATATGGAGATGACTCCACCCTTATGGCAGAAAGTGAACTGGAACCAAAGAGCCTCTTAATGAAAGAGGAGAGTGAAAAGGTTGGCTTAAAACTCAACATTCGAAAAACTAAGATCATGGCATCTGGTCCCATCACTTCATGGTAAGTAGATGGGGAAATAATGGCAACAGTGCCAGACTTTAATTTTTGCGCTCCAAAATCACTGTAGATATGACTGAAGCCATGAAATTAAAAGATGCTTGCTCCTTGGAAGAAAAGCTATGACCAATTTAGACAGCATATTAAAAAAGCAGAGACATTATTTTGCCATCAAAGTTCCATCTAATCAAAGCTATCGTTTTTCCAGTAGTCATGTATGGATGTGAGAGTTGAACTATAAAGAAAACTGAACACCAAAGAATTGATGCTTTTGAACTGTGGTGTTAGAGAAGACTTTTGAGAGCCCTTTGGACTGCAAGGAACTGCAGTATCCAACCAGTCCATCATAAAGGAAATCAGTCCTGAATATTCATTGGAAGAACTGAGGCTGAAGCTGAAGCTCCAATACTTTGGCCACCTGATGCGAAGAACTGGCTCATTTTAAAAACCTTGATGCTAGGAAAGATTGAATGCAGGAGGAGAAGGGGAGGACAGAGGATGAGATGGTTGAATGGCGTCACTGACTTGATGGACATGAGTTGCAGCAAGCTCTGGGAGTTGGTGATGGACAGGGAAGCCTGGCATGCTGTAGTCCATGAGGTTGCAAAGAGTTAGAAATGACTGAGTGACTGAAATGAACTGAAAATTTATGTACTCAAAATGGGAAATTGAAAAAAACAAGTAGAAAAAAGTCCCTTTAAAGCTAAGAAATTTCATGTCCTTGTTGAGCTATGCCTGCAAAATAACTAAAAAGCTATTTATAATGCCTTTACAAAAGGGGACGACAGAGGATGAGATGGCTGGATGACATCATTGACTTGATGGACATGAGTTTGAGTGAACTCCGGGAGTTGGTGATGGACAGGGGGCATGGCATGGTGCAATTCATGGGGTCGCAAAGAGTTGGACATGACTGAGCGACTGAACTGAAACTGAAATTTGTCTACCCTGACATAAATATCTCAAACTATTATATGTCCTTTAGCTTCTTTCACTTTAGCTTCTAAAGGCAAAGGAGAAAAGGAAAAATTTACCCATTTGAATGCAGAGTGATAAAGGATAACAAGGAGAGATAAGAAAGTCTTCCTCAGTTAACAGTGCAAAGAAATAGAGGAAAACAATAGAATGGGAAAGACAAGAGATCTCTTCAAGAAAATTAGCAATACCAAGGGAATATTTCATTCAAATGTGGTCACAATAAAGGACAGAAATTGTATGGAACTAACAGAAGTAGAAGTTATTAAGAAGAGGTACACTGGATGACCCTGGAGGATAGATGGGGAGGGAGGTGAGAGGGGGGTTCTGGATGGGGAACACATGTAAGGTCATGGCTGATTCATGTCAATATATGGCAAAAACCACTACAATATCGTAAAGTAATTAGCCTCCAATTAAAATAAATAAATTAATTAAAAAAAGAAGATGTGGCAAGAATACACAGAACTACACAAAAAACATCTTCGTGACCCAGATAACGACAGTGCAATCACTCACCTAGAGCCAGACATCCTGGAATACAAAATCAGCCGGCCTTAGGAAGCATCACTATAAACAAAGCTAGTGGAGGTGATGGAATTCCAGTTGAGCTATTTCAAGTACTACAAGATAATGCTGTGACAGTGCTGCACTCAATGCACCAGCAAATTTGGAAAATTTAGCAGTGGCCACAGGACTGGGAAAGGTCAGTTTTCATTCCAAGCCCAAAGAAAGGCAATGCCAAAGAATGTTCACACTACTGCACAATTGCACTTGTCTCACATGCTAGCAAAGTAACACTCAAAATTCTCCAAGCCAGGCTTCAACAGTAGGTGAACCGTGAACTTCCAGATGTCCAAACTGGATTTAGAAAAGGCAGAGGAACAAGATATCAAATCACCCAAATCCGTTGGATGAAGAAAAAAGCAAGAGAGTTCCAGAAAACCATCTACTTATGCTTCATTGACTACCCCAAAACATTTGACTGTGTGGATCACAACAAACTTTGGAAAATTCTTGAGAGATACTAATACCATAGCACCTAACCTGCCTCCTGAGAAATCTGTATGCAGGTCAAAAAGCAACAGTTAGAACTGGACATGGAACAACAGACTGTTTCCAAATCGGGAAAGGCTTACGTCAAGGCTGTATATTATCACCCTGCTTATTTAACTTATATGCAGAGGGCATCATGTGAAATGCTAGGCTGGATGAAGCACAAACTTGAATCAAGATTGCTGGGAGAAATATCAGTAACCTCAGATATGCAGATGAGACCATCCTTATTGCAGAAAGCAAAGAAGAACTAAAGAGCCTCTTGATGAAAGTGAAAGAGGAGAGTGAAAGTGTTGGCTTAAACAACATTCAGAAAACTAAGTTCATGGCATTCAGTCCCATCACTTCATGGCAAATAGATGGGGAAACAGTAGAAACAGTGACAGACTTTAATTGCTGGGGCTCCAAAATCCCTGCAGATGGTGACTGCAACCATGAAATTAAAAACACTTGCTCCTTGGACGATAAGCTATGACCAACCTAGACAGCATATTAAAAAGCAGAAACATTACATTACCAACAAAGGTCCATCTAGTCAAAGCTATGGCTTTTCCAGGAATCATATATGGATGTGAGAGTTGGGCTATAAAGAAAGCTGAATGCCAAAGAATAGATGCTTTTGAACTGTGGTGTTGAGAAGACTCTTGAGAGTCTCTTGGACTATAAGGAGATCCAACCAGTCCATCCTAAAGGAAATCAGTCCTGAATATTCATTGGAAGGACTGATGCTGAAGCTGAAACTCCAACACTTTGGCCACTTGATGCAAAGTAATGACTCATTGGAAGAGACCATGATGCCAGGAATGATTGAAGGCAGGAGGAGAAGAGGAGGACAGAGGATGAAATGGTTGGATGGCATCACCAACTCGATGGATATGAATTTGAGCAACCTCCAGGAGTTGGTGATGGACAGGGAACCCTGATGTGCTGCAGTTCATGGGGTCACAAAGAGTTAGACACGACTGAGAGACTGGACTGAACTGATTAACTTTCCTGTTGGTTTACTGGCGCTGACCACACTAATCTTCTCTACTGGTATTTTCCCTGTGAATTTCTCTTTGAAGTATGTGTTTGATTTCTAACTTCACAATGCTGCATAATCAAGCACATTTGAAACCATTTAAATTTTGAGATCAGGGTGAGGTGTAAAACATGCTATTGTAAAGAATCACGAGATGGCATGATTTGAGCTACGTATACCTATTTTTAGTAATATATTCCTACTCACCTTCCCCACTGAATAAGAAAGGATCATGAAATACTTTTTGAAAAGACTGTAAGAAATATAATTGATAAATATAATTGATCATGGGTAAGATTAGAAAATAAAGCTTTTCCATACAAGGAGACAGTTCAACATTCTTGGCATTAGTTTGCAAGGAGACAGTTTAACATTCTTGGCATTAGTCTTGGTATTAGTTTTCTTTATAGCCATTAATACATGCCAAAGCTGAGATGTTCAATACCTTGTTTTTATTGTTTATAGGTAAATGAGAAATCTCCATGTGGAGATAGCTGCCAAGTTAATTATTCTGAATATTCACTCTTATTGTATAACTCTATTCAAAGAACTTTAGTTGCTTCATTTTCTTAATCTATCTGAAAATATGTTACATTACTTTCTGTTTCCTTTTGGCATATTGAAAGTGACTATGAGTTTTTCATTCAATTATAATCTCAAGGGAGGATCTGTATCTTATTTACCTAACATAGTAGACAATGAATACTGAAATTTTCTGTTTTTCCTCAAATTTATCAAAACCTTTTAGGTCAAGTTCAAATATTATCTACTATTTCAAGCTATTTTAGTTTCATTTTTAACTTTTGTGTATTCATCTTGGGATTTCATTTATTTTTATAGCTTTTCTAATTTATGTACAGTATATCTTATATCTTTGGGAGATTATAAGTTTCTTGTTGGTAAGAGCTCCATCATCTTTTTGCATATCCCAGAGGAGTGCAATGTGCCTAGTGCCTGTATGCTCAGCTACTCAGTTGTGTCTGACTCTTGTGACCCCATGGACGGTAGCCCACCAGGCTCCACTGTCTGTGGAATTTTCCAAGGAAGAGTGCTGGAGCAGATTGCCATTTCACACTCCCGGGGATCTTCCTGACCCAGGAATTGAAACTGTGTCTCCTGCATAGGTAGGTGGATTCTTTACCACTGAGCTTCCTGGGAAGTTCCAATCATGTACCTGCTGCTGCTGCTGCTGCTAAGTCACTTCAGTCGTGTCCGACTCTGTGCGACCCCATAGAGGGCAGCCCACCAGGCTCCCCCATCCCTGGGATTCTCCAGGCAAGAACACTGGAGTGGGTTGCCATTTCCTTCTCCAATGCATGAAATTGAAAAGTGAAACTGAAGTCGCTCAGTCGTGCCCGACCCTCAGTGACCCCGTGGACTGCAGCCTTCTAGGCTCCTCCATCCATGGGATTTTCCAGGCAAGACTACTGGAGTGGGGTGCCATTGCCTTCTCCGAATCATGTACCTAGTAGATATTAAACAAATATTTGATAAATTTAACTGAAAGTAAATATTTCCTTTACACTCACAGATATAAAAATATGACCATGTAAGTTGCCTGATTTGATCTCCTTTAGTATCTCTCCTCTGCTGTTGACTTTCAGTTCAGTTCAGTCGCTCAGTCATGTCTGACTCTGCAATCTCATGGACTGCAGCATGCCAGGCCTCCCTGTCCATCATCAACTCCCAGAGCCTACTCAAACTCTTGTCCATTGAGTCAGTGATGCCATTCAACCACTTCATCTTCTGTTGTCCCCTTCTCCTCCTGCCTTCAATCATTCCTAGCCTCAGGGTTTCTTCCAATGAGTCACTACTTCCCATCAAGTGGCCAAAGTATTGGAGTTTCAGCTTCAGCATCAGTCCTCCCAATGGATATTCAGGACTGATTTCCTTTAGGATGGACTTGTTGGATCTCCTTGGAGTCCAAGAGACTCTCAATAGTCTTCTCCAACACCACAGTTGAAAAGCACCTATTCTTTGGCATTCAGCTTTCTTTATAGTCCAACTCTCACATCCATACACGACTACTGGAAAAACCATAGCTTTGAATAGATGGGCCTTTGTTGGTAAAGTAATGTTTCTGCTTTTTAATATGCTGCCTAGGTTAGTCATAGCTTATCTTCCAAGGAGCAAATGCCTTTTATTTTCATGACTGAAGTCACCATCTACAGTGATTCTGGAGCAATCCCAAAATAAAGTCTGTCACTGTTTCCACTGTTTCCCCATCTATTTGCCATGAAGTGATGGGACCAGATACCATGATCTTAGTTTTCTGAATGTTGAGCTTTGGGCCAACTTTTTCACTCTCCTCTTTCACTTTCATCAAGAGGCTATTTAGTTCTTTGCTTTCTGTCATAAGGGTGGTATCATCTGCATGTCTGAGATTGTTGATATTTATCCTGGCAATCTTGATTCCAGCTTGTGCTTCATCCAGTCCAGTATTTCTCATGATGTACTCTGAATATAAGTTAAATAAGCAGGGTGACAATATACAGCCTTGAGATAAGCCTTACGCGATTTGGAACCAGTCTTTTGTTCCATGTTGAGTTCTAACTGTTGCTTCTTGACCTGCATTCAGATTTCTCAGGAGGCAGGTCAGGTATTCCCATCTCTTTAAGAATTTCCAAAGTTTTGTTGTAATCCACATAGTCAAAGTCTTTGAAATTGTCAATAAAGCAGAAGTAGATGTTTTTCTGGAACTCTTTGGCTTTTTTTAATGATCCAATGGATGTTGGCAATTTGATGTCTCATTCCTCTACCTTTTCTAAATCCAGCTTGAACATCTGGAATCATGGTTCATATACTATTGAAGCCTGGCTTGGAGAACGTTCTAACTAACATGTGAGATGAGTGCAATTATGCGGCAATTTGAGCATTCTTTGGCATTGCCTTTCTTTGGGATTGGAATGAAAACTGACTTTTTCCAGTCCCGTGGCCTTTGCTGAATTTTCCAAATTTGCTGGTGCATTGAATGTAATACTTTCACAGCATCATATTTTAGTACTTGAAATAGCTCAACTAGAATTTCATCACCTCAACTAGCTTTGTTTGTAGTGATGCTTCCTAAAGCCCACTTGACTTTGTATTCCAGGATATCTGGCTCTAGGTGAGTGATCATACCATGGTTAATTATCTGGGTCATGAAGATGTTTTTTAGTATAGTTCTTCTGTGTATTCTTGCCACCTCTTCTTAATATCTTCTGCTTCTGTTATGTCCATATCATTTCTGTCCTTTATTGTGCCCACTTTGCATGAAATGTTCCCTTAGTATTTCTAATCTTCTTGAAGTGAGCTCTATTCTAGCTGCACTCTGTTATTAGTTCTAATCCCTTGAATCTATTTCTCACTTCCACTGTATAATCATAAGGGATTTGATTTAGGTCATAACTGAATGGTCTAGTGGTTTTCCCTACTATCTTCAATTTAAGTCTGAATTTGGCAATAAGGAGTTCATGATCTGAGCCACAGTCAGCTCCCAGTCTTGTTTTTGCTGACTGTATAGAGCTTCCCCACCTTTGGCTGCAAAGAATATAATCATTCTGATTTTGGTATTGACCATCTGGTGATGTCCATGTGGAGTCTTTTCTCATGTTGTTGGAAGAGGGTGTTTGCTATGATCAGTGCATTCTCTTGGAAAAACTCTATTAGCCTTTTGCTGTTGACTTTAGCTAGTTTTATTCCATATGAAGAGACACAACAATAGGTTTTGTAATTTAGTTAATTTTGTCATATTTTACAAATATTTTGGTGGCAATGGGAACACCAGATGTTAATATTATCCTTACTATGTGACAGGGTTGTTGAAGTTGAAATTATGGCTTAAATGGAAATGAATCTTATACTGTAAAGTGATGCCAAACATCAAGTACGATGATTGGCAGACCCACATTCTATATCAATAGTGTGTCACTTCTTGATTTACCCTCAAATTGGAGCCAGTGAGGTGTGAGACAAGGCATCACATCCCTTGTGTATGAGTGTGAACTGTTATTTCTTAATTCCTACCACTTCAAATGTGGATTGGTAACTCTTTTGAAAGACAGGAATGCCTGCTTGTGCTGTATTATATGGGGTCACAGAGTCAGACACAACTGGGCAACTGAATAACAACGACTCACTAATAGAGCTTCTCTGATAACTCAGCAGTAAAGAATCCATCTGCAGTGCTGGAGATATGGACTTGATTCCTGGGTTGGGAAGATCCCTTGGAAAAGGAAATGGCAACTCACTCCAGTATTCTTGATTGGAAAATCCCATGCACAGAGGTGCCTGGTAGGCTCCATGAGGTCGCAAAAGAGTCAGACTCCACTTGGTGACTAAACAACAGCAAAACACACTAATGAGCAGAAAAATGAGATTATTTCTCTCAGTAACCATCCACTGCCCTTTAAAACAAAGAGTTATAATTGATTTTCTTTGGTTTCTCAGCAGTAGCTAGCAGAAATAAAAGTAATATTCCTGACCTTCACAATGTTACACAACCTGTGAAATTAAATGAAGATGATATAAAAAGGGGGAAAACAAAGAGTTTACATAGTTCTGTAGAAATCAGGAAAATTGGGTAAATATTTTTAAGTGTGAGGAGACGTGACAAAATAGAGAGAAGATATTACATTTGCCATCTTTTAGTCTTTTTTTTTTTTAACTATGACTCACTTAATAAAAAAGCTCTAGGTACATGGGTTCAAACAAACAAGAATTATTTTTCCTGTTGATTACAATATGTTTATAATCAGCAAATAGTTGAAAATACTTTCAGCAGCAACAGACACCTGTTCACCTAAAAATCCATCTGTCCTATGGGGATGGGGTTAATTATGTATTGACAAATATTGTGTCAATATTAATGTAACTTTATGATCTTGAAACCCCGTAAATGCACTACCTTAGTGCTTCTTGTTAATACTGAAGAATAATCAGAGCTAACCNTTTTTTTTTTTTTAACTATGACTCACTTAATAAAAAAGCTCTAGGTACATGGGTTCAAACAAACAAGAATTATTTTTCCTGTTGATTACAATATGTTTATAATCAGCAAATAGTTGAAAATACTTTCAGCAGCAACAGACACCTGTTCACCTAAAAATCCATCTGTCCTATGGGGATGGGGTTAATTATGTATTGACAAATATTGTGTCAATATTAATGTAACTTTATGATCTTGAAACCCCGTAAATGCACTACCTTAGTGCTTCTTGTTAATACTGAAGAATAATCAGAGCTAACCGTAATCTCTTCAGTGACTCAAAAGTGGCTACTGGAAAAGCTGATACTCTTTAAAAAAACAACTGTCCAACATGCCCCTCCTAATGAAAACTTACATACACCATAAAAGCTGTTCAAATATCACATAATTAAAGGATTCTCATGGAGATTTAGCAGTTGGTTCAGTCTACATAGACACTATTTATTCTTTACATTAAAAAAAATCAATTCCAAATTTCTCTTCTTTTAAGGCTGCTCTATTTTGTTTAACCTATTTTCTTTCAGACTGCAGGTGTGGCATGCCCTCTTATTCAGAGCAGTTTTATTTCTAAATTCACGTGACAGTATTTTTAGATCACTACCTATTTTCTCTGTAAAGCAGCTGTTGCACAGCAGTACCAGCTTCTTGAAGAAGGTTAATGGTATCTTGTTGACATAATGGCAGTTATGCCCTATATGAAATGGAGCAAAGTGACAATATATAATGTGTTCATTTTTGGTCAATTAGAGTTATACAACATTAAGGAGGCACTGAAGGTGTTAAGGTAGCATAGGCTTTTAATTATCTGGTTCAGTGTTTCCATTGCAAAAGATATTGAGACTATGAAAAGCACTTAGTCATTAGAAAGTGTTGTAAGTTTATGATTTATTCATAGATGACATTCAGACTATCTAAATGTTAAAACTGCTTTGCCGAATTAGCACAAGAATTTTCAGAAAAATCTTTGACTATAATAAATCTTATATTAGATTTGCTTATTATTTCCATCTGTGAATGTAAAAGCTAAGGACAAAAATATGTGTGCCTAGGGTTGGAAAACTGAAAAAAATAACCAATGAACAAATGATTAATCATAATTTAAAATTCATTCTAGTGAAACTTCAACTTGATCTTGTTACTTTTCTGACTTTCCTGGTAAATTTTGAATAGATGCGTGTGGGTACCATTCATTTCTATGTCTTTAGAACTTAATGCAGTACCAGAATATTATCAGTAGAGAACAGCTATCTTCCTATCTTTTATCTATCTAAGATATTTCAGGCAGCCATTCTAAAAGGCATCTCAAAAGGCCATTTAAAAAAGTACCTGAAAAACTGATAATTTCTTTATGGTTTACAATTAAGTGTTCACCATATTTAATGCTCAGAGGGAACTTGTATTTTTTTTTCTTCAGATTGGTACCAGTCATTGTTTCTCTATGACTAATATAATAAGGTACCTAAATGAGAAAATAGAAGAATATTGCCAAAAAGTTAAATTAGATTATCTAATTTCTTCTGGGACAATTGCCATCAATTTAAACATGGGCTTCTTTACGTACCATCAACTGCCATCATTTTAAACAAGGACTTCTTAATATAATAAACCGTTGTAAGCATGTATTGACAAAGATTATAGTTTGAGAGATATGTGAGAATACTTATTTTAGACCCAGATGATTTCACTCTTTTTCTTTTAATTTAAATTTCATTTCTGAGGCCTAATTATGAAAATATTTGTGATGGGAAAATAGTGTGTTAAATAATTAGAAGCCATAAATCTCAATTTATCATAAGACAACTGTTTTAGGCAGTATATATAGAACAAAAATAAAAAACCTACTAAATAAATTTCCTATCTTTTCTTCAGTTTTAAAAATTGATCAAGGGCCTATTATTTGAATTTTTGTCTGCTAAATTCTGAGCACTGAGGAAAGAAGGAGTGAAGAATAATTAGGACAAGTCCCTTGACTATGAAAGGAATTTATCACTTGCTTATAAAGGAGTGTGAGATGAGTATATGCTTCTGGTTTGTTTAATATAGATGTAATTGGGACAAAGATGATAAAGGGTTATTTCTGTTTCTAGATACAGTAAGGCACACTTGAGGGTGGTTTTAGGAAAACTAGGCATAGAGAAAAAAGAAAATCCTAGAACTTGTCCCAACGGCATAATTCTTAGCACAATATCCTGACGTAGTACCTCTTAAAGTAAAAATATTTGTGAGAATTTAAATAGAGTAGCAGAATGCACAGATATCAAAGAACTAAATATGTTGTATTACAATGAAATCCATATTCTCAATTTTTGAGTATGAAGGGCGCTACACATTCTCAAGATATGTCCTTTGACTAAACAGACAAAACCAAGTTACTCAGTTGGATCCATACAATGCATTTACTTACACTTGAACTGGGGACACAATTCCAGGATAGCAGTTACTTTTCTCTCAGCACTTCTGCCAGTCGAATCATCTTTCCTTCCTAACTGATCTTTTTTTTTCATTTGGGCTGATTTAATCCTCTTAGAAGACTCTGCAGTTCTGCTAGAATTTGCCTAGGTATGAATTTATAATTATTATGCATAGAATATAATATGATTTACATATTTTTAGATTTAAGTGTTTCAGTGGCTTTGAAAACTTCTCAACCTGTACCTTCTAGTATTGCCTATCCTCTAACCACTCTACTCTCTTTCTTGGACTGTGATTAGGTGTCTTTAGATCTTCTTAGTCTGTACTTCATATCATTCAAAACTTGCTGTCATACTTTGACTCTATCCATGGTGCTACATTTTTGTTAATTTCTTTAGTGCTAAATTTCAGTTCAGTAATTCTCCCTTTAGATGTATTGATCTTATGCTTAAATCTACTCTTTGAATCAAAATAATTATAAACTTTGAAATTTAATGACTTTTTTTCATCTTCCCAGTCAAATTGATAATCACTTCTTGCTTTTTCATAGTGTGATTTGATTATTTACTTTTTAGCATTTCATTCATTGTTATTTGTGCACCATAATTACAGTGTTTGAGTATTCTGAATCTGACTATATACTTACCATACCATACAATGAGTTTTAGCTTTCCTATGTTTTCATGTTGCTAAGTAGCATCCTTTTAACTAGAATTTTATTTAGCATTTCTTATAAGGCAGATCTAGTAATGATGAACTCTCTTAGCTTTTGTTTGAGAAAGTCTATCTTTCCTTCATTTATAAAGGACAGCTTTGCCAGGTGTGGTATTCTTGGCAGGTTGTCTTTTTTGTGTGTTTGTTATTTTCAAATTAGTATTTATATATCTCACTTTCTCCTGGCCTGCAAGTTTTTTGCTGAGGAATTTACTGATAGCCTTATGGGAGTATCATTATGTGTGATGAGTCATTTGTCTTTTGATGCTTTCCAAATTATTTTACATTCTTTTCCTGGTAATTTGAACATTAAGATTTGTTCTTTCTTCTTATTCTCAGTCATGGTGACTTGTTTCTTGTGGGTTTCTTTTTGGCACTGAGTTAATATTTCTTGATCTTAATCTTATTGGTCCATGTATTTTTTTTTTTTTCCAAAAAGGATTTTCCTTTGTTTCTTCTGGACCCTAAGTTGTACTTAGCTTTGATGTTAGATTGTGTTCCTCAGGAAATAGATTCAGAAATGGAGATTTGCAAATAAGAGGTTTGTTTTGACATGTTGTTGAGGACAAAACCCGTGAGGAAGAGGGAGAAGCAGGATTGGGCAGAGAGAGAAGTTGAACAGTGATTCAGTTTTGGCATATACTTCAGCTCATCCCACTATGTTTGGAGAACATGTAAAAGAGCAACACAAAGTAAAACAACTTTATGTAATGCAGTTTTGCTACATTAATAAAAATGAACCTCCAATCATGTAAAAATTTGAACATTTTGCTAAAATTCAACATAACATTCAATTCCAAATTGTTCTGCGGTTCTTTTTATGTATTGTCTGCCTGCCTAACACTGGTTAAACAAATTCTTTTTTGTTGTTGTTATTTTTTTTTGAACTATTGCTTTGAACACCTAGTTGAGTATGGACAATTAGGAAAAATAGATGCCTTGGGAGATTATTAGCAGGACCAGACTAAGTCCCTCCCTTCTTTTCTCAAAGTGAAGTGAAGTCGCTTAGTCGTGTCCGACTTTTTGCAACCCCATAGACAGTAGCCTACCAGGCCCCTCTGTCCATGGGATTTTCCAGGCAATAGTACTGGAGTGGATTGCCACTTCTTTTCTCAGGACCAAGGCTAATTGAACTTTTGCCTTTAGATGTCTCAAAATCCAACATGCTATGATATCACCTTCTTAGAAAATAGGAAATGAAAAATAATCTCACAGTGTGTCATCTTGTTTTATGAAAATAACTTTGCCTTCAATATTATTTTTATATATGGGAGACCCTCAAGAAGGTACATTTGGAAAAATAAGAATCCTCATATATAGTTATGAATAAAAACTAATGCATAACCCTTTGAATCTCAGTGTTAGCTTCCTGTAGCTGCATTGTAACTATAAATTGAATTTATTTCTAATTGTCCTGTATTGATACTAGCTTCAGGGTAACACCATATGTCAATGTGACTTCTTATCTCCTTATTTGGGCATTTTCAAACTAGGCTATTTCCTTATGGAAGAACTTGACTCTGTGGAAAGTTAGCACTCATCTTAATGGGTAGGCCCCTTAGTCTGAATACTCTACTAGCTACCATGGGTTTAGCATTCATTATCCTATTTATTTGTCTTATCTTAATGACAGTCATCAAAGGGTGAACATTATTCTTATTTATACCCATTTTACAGTTAAAGAAGCCCAAGGTCACACAGCAATAAAACTGCCAGAGTTTGAACCTCAGTATGTCTGTATCTCTCTAGCATTTATTAGTTGGCTATGTTGTGTATGGTATTGCACTCATATATTTACATTATTTATTCATTAAACTGATTCATTCATGCAACCATTACTGAACTCCTGCTCAGAGATTGTTTTAGGCACTAGAGATGCAACAATGAGAAAAAGATAAAGTCCCAACTTACATAAGTTTAAGAGATGTAAAGCAATTATTCAGATGAGTATTTACTGTGCCAATAATGATTAAAGTCATGAATAAAAGTAAATCAAGGAATTAAAGAATTCTCAAAAATTCTCAGCAAATCATAAAGTATCTTTATTTCTTAGAGTCAAGACACTGAGAAATCAAATACCTTGTGCAGTATTAATCGGAGCTTATAAATGACCAATAACATTGGATTCTTTCTTTTTTTTAGATTTTATTTTTAATTTTATTTTTAATTGGAGGATAACTACTTTACACAGCATGAATAAGCAATAAGCATACATAAGTCTCCTCCCTCTTGAACCTCTATCACACCTCCCTCTCCATCCCACCCCTCCAGGTAGGTAGATTGGATTCTTTGACTGCCTATTTCCAGAATCTCTGACCTTTGCACTATTATGCTCATTCTATATTTCCCATCTTATACCTCTCTTATTCCTTTGTGCTTCTTCAGTCCTCTTCAAAATTTCCACTCCTACAAAGATTTGTCCCCTTTCTTCCCTACAAGAATGCCTGAAGGTAAAGTATTTCCCTGTGAACAAGTGAAGTTGCTCAGTCGTGTCCAACTCTTTGCGATCCCATGGACTGTAGCCTACCAGGGTCCTCCATCCATGGAATTTTCCAGGCAAGAATACTGAAGTGGGTTGCCATTTCCTTCTCCAGGGGATCTTCCTGACTCAGGGATTGAACCCAGGTCTTGCACATCGCAGGCAGATGCTTTACCATCTGAGCTATCTATTTCCCTTGGGAGAGTACAAAAAAGAGCTTGCAAAAGAGGGACAGCTCAGAACTAAACCCAGTATGAAGAATAATTCAGGAGCATGGCAAGCTTGTTTCAAAATGTCTACCACCCACTGCCAATATTTTCCTCTTCCTTCAGTTCTCATGATGTCCATGACTGCTTAAAGTGAAGTGAAGTGAATTCTCTCAGTCGTGTCTGACTCTTTGCGACCCCATGGAATGTACCCTACCACCCTCCTCCGTCCATAGGGTTTTCCAGCCAAGAGTACTGGAGTGGGTTGCCATTTCCTTCTCCAGAGGATCTTCCCGACACAGGGATCAAACCCGGATCTCCCGCATTGTAGGCAGACGCTTTACCATCTGAGCCACCAGGGAAGTCCATGACTGCTTAGGGAAATACCTATTCATCACTTTGTGTTTCTCTTTTCTTATCCTGTGCAGGTTACAGTCCATGGGATCACAAAGAGTTGGGCATGACTTAGTGACTAAAACAGCAATAGCAACAGTTCCTTTCTAAGCTGTTTCAGAAAATAACAAAATTATTAAATTTATAGTATTATAATGTGAAAGGGCTTAATTCCATAAGACTCCAAGATAGACTAAATTTTTAGAGGTGACTTTAGGGTTCATCATATGAGTTGATACCTACAAAGATTCCTTCAGACATATAGGGAAGCCACAATTTTGTCAAGAAATGATTATTTATCTCATGAAATCACAATATAAGTATCATTGGCTTCTGTGGGATTACTCAGTGAAAAATATTGTAACCAATAATATCAATATGTTCTTTCATATATTAATTTGGTTTTTACCTGTTTTTTATTTCCGTGAAATGTCCTATTGTCCACATAGTAAATTCGTCTAATACTTCAAGATTGAATACAGATTAAATAATCCTTCTTTATACATCTAAAGACTTTTGAACTTAGTTCTGTCACAGAACTATAGAATGTATCACTCTGTATTGTAATGACTGTTTTAGTTATGAGTTCCTTTTAAGTCTACACACATACAATGACTAACCTAAATTATACCTTCAATAGTAGAATGGAGTTTTGAAAAAATTGTGAAAGATTTTTCTTTCTCTATATCCATGGGAGATTTATTTTAAATTTATTTCTGCTTTTAAACTTATTTTTTATGAATTTATTTGTTTTATTGGAGGCTAATTACTTTACAATATTGTGGTGGTTTTGCCATACACTGACATGAATCCAGCATGGATGTACCTGTGTTCCCCATCCTGAAACCCCCTCCCACTCCTCATCTCATCCCTCAGGGTCATCCCAATGCACCAGCCCCTGTCTCATGCATCAAACCTGAATTGGTGATTCATTTCACATATGATATTATACATGTTTCAATGCTATTCTCCCAAATCATCCCACCCTCGCTCTCTCCCACAGAATCCAAAAGACTGTTCTATACATCTGTGTCTCCTTTGCTGTCTCGCATATAGGGTCATCATTACCATCTTTCTAAATTCCATATATATGTGTTAGTATAGTGTATGTATAAATATGAGAGTTGGACTGTGAAGAAAGCTGAGCGCTGAAGAACTGATGCTTTTTTTTTTCTTTTTTTCCCCATTATCACTGTTTTTCTTCTTTTTTATTTTTTTTTNTCGCATATAGGGTCATCATTACCATCTTTCTAAATTCCATATATATGTGTTAGTATAGTGTATGTATAAATATGAGAGTTGGACTGTGAAGAAAGCTGAGCGCTGAAGAACTGATGCTTTTTTTTTTCTTTTTTTCCCCATTATCACTGTTTTTCTTCTTTTTTATTTTTTTTTAGTTTGTTTTGCTTTACGATACTGTATTCGTTTTGCTATACATTGACATGAATCAGCCACAAGNTTTCTCAAGAGGCAGGTCAGGTGGTCTGGTATTCCCATCTCCTTCCAAATTTCCCACAGTTTATTGTGATCCACACAGTCGAAGGCTTTGGCATAGTCAGTAAAGCAGAAATAGATGTTTTTCTGAAACTCTTGCTTTTTTGATGATTCAGCAGATGTTGGCCACTTGATCTTTTGTTCCTCTGCTCTTTCTAAAACCAGCTTGAACATCTGGAAGTTCACAGTTCACATATTGCTGAAGCCTGGAGAATTTTGAGCATTACTTTACTGGTGTGTGAGGTGAGTGCAATTGTTTAGTAGTTTGAGAATTCTTTGGCATTGCCTTTCTTTGGGATTGGAATGAAAACAGAACTTTTCCAGTCTTGTGGCCACTGCTGAGTTTTCCTGATTTGCTGGCATATTTAATGCCGCACTTTCATAGCATCATCTTTCAGGATTTGAAATAGCTCAACTGGAATTCCATCACCTCCACTAGCTTTGTTCATAGTGATGCTTTCTAAGGCCCACTTGACTTCACATTCCAGGATGTCTGGCTCTAGGTGAGTGATCACACCATCATGATTATCTGGGTTGTGAAGATCTTTTTTGTACAGTTCTGTGTATTCTTGCCATTTCCTCTTAATATCTTATGCTTCTGTTAGGTCCATACCATTTCTGTCCTTTATTGAGCCCATCTTTGCATGAAATGTTCCCCTAGTATCTCTAGTTACTTGAAGAGATCTCTAGTGTTTCCCCATTCTGTCGTTTTCCTCTATTTATTTGCATTGTTCACTGAGGAAGGCTTTCTTATCTCTTCTTGCTATTCTCTGGAACTCTGCATTCAGATGCTTACATCTTTCCTTTTCTCCTTTGCTTTTCACTTCTCTTCTGTTCACAGCATTTGTAAGGCCTCCCGAGACAGCCATTTTGCCTTTTTGCATTTCTTCTCCATGGGGATGGTCTTGATTTAGGTCATACTTGAATGGTCCACTGGTTTTCCATACTTCCTTCAGTTCAAGTCTGAATTTGACAGTAAGGATTTCATGATCTGAGCCACAGTCTGCTCCTGGTTTTGTTTTTGCTGATTGCATAGAGATTCTCCATCTTTGGTTGCAAAGAATATAATCAGTCTGATTTTGGTGTTGACCATCTGGTGATGTCCATGTGTAGAGTGTTCTCTTGTGTTGTTCGAAGAGGGTGTTTGCTATGATCAGTGCGTTCTCTTGGCAAAACTCTATTAGTCTTTGCTCTGTTTCATTCCGTACTCCAAGGCCAAATTTGCCTGTTACTTCAGGTGTTTCTTGACTTCCTACTTTTGCATTTCAGTCCCCTATAATGAAAAGGACATATTTTGGGGGTGTTAGTTCTAAAACAACATTATGAACTTTAATTAGTTACGGGATGGCCTGATTACAGGGTTGGTCAATCTTTTTTTAAGAGACTACCATGCAGAACACTGGGTAAAGTAAAAAGGAATAAAATTAAGTTACAGTTTGTAAATGGATAGTTTACTGAAAAACAGCCCTTTTGTTGGCACGATTATATTTATTTTAAAGTTTCTGAAGTTCTCTAAAGCCAGTGCTTCTAATACTACTCTGATAAGGTCAGATAAATTAATAAATCATGTAATGATCTATCTACACTGCTTCACTAACTTTATTCAGCTGTTGTAATTACTGCATTGAAGAAAATGTTGTGCTGAGCAAGTGGAGATTGATTCTCTCTACACCTTGTGTGATTCTTTAGAGTGGTAAGGAAGTCCAAAAAGGAGATAGAACCTTGAAACAACACTTTACAACCATATTTTTAAATATAATGCCCAGAAAAGAATCGTGTGTCCTGTGCTCAATTACTCAGTCATGTCCAACTCTTTGCAACCCCATGGACTGTAGCCTCCAGGCTCCTCTGTCTATGGAATTTTCCAGGCAAGGAGACTGGAGTGATTGCTTTTTTCCTACTCCAGGGGATTTTCCTGACCCAGGGATCAAACTTGCATCTTTTGTGCCTTCTGAATGGGCAGGCATATATATATATATTTTTTTACCACTGCACAATATCCAAAAGGGAGTTGGTTCTCAATAAATGTTTATTTTAATAAAAGTCTGAACAAATGAAATTTTCACTTAACATGTTATATCAGAAAAAAATGAATTATAGGTGTGACAAAATAAATATGGAGCATTGAAAATGATTTATGCAGATTTTGCTACAAAGTGTTATTACTGGGCTTCCTTAGTGATGATGATAGAGACATAAAATTGCACTGAAGCTGTTCTATTTTCTCGAAACAGCTATTAAATATGCATTATCAATTATCAAAGTCTGGTTTTAGCTTTAGAAATTTTCTAGAAAATTTTCTAGAATTAGTAATAATTGCATCTAGATAAACCAAAAGCTGTTAGCTATGAGATAAAAAAATGAGAAGCTGTTTGAAGTCACATAGATGGAAAGATTGCTGAGCTATTTCAGACTGAAAGTATTGGTCATTAGCATACTCCTACAAACTCAAGGGTCTGCATACATTCATATTTTGCAAAGCCTTGAATACTATTTAGATATTTAGTTATCAAATGACTTTCTTTAATTGACTTAAGGAAGAGTGCCTTACTGGAGAATAATATAACATTTCAGGTCAAAATATTTTAGGTTGTCTTCTTTTTGCACATAGGATAGAGAATCTGGAGAATATGCACTGGCCTGTGAACCGGACTAAGAATAAGGACTAGATTTTTGTTCTTTGATGTTTTCATTGTTGCAATTCTTTTCTTTAGGAACACATGGTCTGTTTTCTTCGTATATTAAACTTAAAAGCAGATGACTTCTGAGAGATGTCTTCTGTAAAATTTTCATTTGTCAGCACAGTTGTGGAAATTGTTTTTCCTTTCTGCTATAAGGCAGCACTTTAATGTGCACATATATAGCATTTTCATACCCTGGCACCTAATTCCCAATTTGCATGATAACTACATCATAATAGCATAAAGTGATATTAAGAAAAAATAACTTCAACTGCTTATAATTCCGAAATTGAAGAGATGATATAAAAGCACTGTTGACTGGAAAACAGCTCTATTATCCCCTTCAGGCAGAGTTGTGATGAAGGCTTAATGGCTTATAAATACTAGAGCTTTCTTTATCCAATAAGATTAGGGTATATTTCTTTTCTTCTTACCAAGATCCCCTGTGACTGGTTGCACAGCTTTTAGAAGGTGTCAGAAAATTTCCAGTCCTGAACTCAGCTAACTCATGTTAGCTGTGGAGCATACCTCCTAGTGGGAGGAGGAAGTTCCAGAGAGGTCTGTTCCATTAACTTTTGACACTACTCTGCCAATTTCCTATTAGTATATTGTGCATACTTTCAGAGCACATTTTGTGGGCATGAATTTCTCTCCTCACATCTAGAAGCTGAGTCATGGAATTGTCTCGCTCATGGGAATTCTCTTTAGGTTGAATTTTCAACCAGTGCCTCTGGTCCTCCTTGTACTTTCTCTCATGAGAGGAAATTGCCTCATGTATCAGGAGGAATGAAGGAAGCTGTTTTTCCTTCTGGTGATCATTTAGACTTGCAATTGAAGTCTTTGTTGATAAGAAGAGAAGCAGAGTTAATCTCACATTATCCTCTGCACCTAATACAACTAAATGTTCAGGTAGTATGGAGCCCTCAAAGACATTCCTTGACATCCTAATAGTGACAAAAGAAGACAGGAAGACTTGGAGGTCAGATAAACGTCACATGTAATTTCTCTAAGAAGCCTTCTGGATTCCCCATCTAACTGAGCTAGAGTGTTTGTAAACACAGACCTCTGTACCCTCTTCATGAATCGCTAAATCAGAATCTCTGTTGCTGAGGCTTTGATATGGGGCATCCTAGATAATTTGATAAGCACACTAAAGTTTGAGGAGAACTTCTTTCAGACTCCTGTTAGATTCTAGTAGTTGTCAGTGTCTTGTGGAAAAGTTATGGAAATCTAAGCATCTGCATAGAACATCAGAGCAGCTAGATAGGTTTTAATTCCTATTTCTTTTCCATCAGCTGATTCAGGTATATTAGGTTAGCCTGCTAGAAAGCAATCTTAATTTCTGTCAATCATAAGATTTGTGTATTATTTATCATAAAGCCCAGTAAATGATTTCATGATTTGATGCTTGTCAGCATAATTTTGTTGTTTTATTTCATGTCAGTCTTTGCCCGTGGTCACAAATGCTCAGGCTTAATAGTTTATTTTTCTTTGTATAATAGCATGGTTACTTCCATAGAAGAACAATATTAAAAAGTCACAAGTTCAAAAATTAAACTATTCTATATCCTTTTCATCTTTAATATATGAGTGAAGAAGATCTTGACAATGAAAAAATCAAATTTTCTAGTTATATATGAAATAAAACATTTTATGTATTTGTACCTCAAAATACTTGTTCCTCAGGATTTCCAGTTAATGTCAGTTTCTTGTGATTATTTCTGCTTCAGAGAGACAATGATATTCTTTCACTATCTTTTCAAAATAAGCTGTTGATCATCAGGTAATATGTTATACTAAGTTATATACTAAGTTGCTTTTTTTTTTAAATTATTTTAATTAGAATACAATTGCTTTGCAATATTGTGTTAGTTTCTGCTCTACAACAAAGTGAATCAGCTGTATGTATACATATATCCCCTCTCTCTTGAGCCTGCCTCTCACATGCCCCATCCCACCCCTCTAGGCCATCACAGAGCATGGACCTGAGCTCCCTGTGGTATACAGAAGATTCCCACCAGCTATCTATTTTACACATGGTAGTGTATACATGTCAATTCTACTCTCTCAATTCATCCTACCATCCTTTCTCCCATCCTGTATCCACATATCTTTTCTTTACATTTGTATCTCCTAATTTGTCTTCATCATGTAGCTAGACAGTGACTTTTGTACTATGTCTCCTTTGTCATCTTTTATGGTTTGTATTTCATTTTTTCATTATAGGTAGCATTGAATGTTGTTTAACAAACAGTGATTATTTAAATGCTCCAATATGCTCTAGGCCACATGTAGTACATTTTATATAAGTTGTTATATATTTATAAGATATAGCTTTTATGTAGATGAATACATTCTCTATACTTACATACTATCTGTTTAAAGTCTGCCCTGTCAACTTTACTTTTTTTCATAATTGTGTATTCTGTGAATTTTCAATTTAGAAGCTTTATTTTCAGAGGCCAGTGTTGGATGATCTTGCATGATGCAAAATAACAGTCATTTTCTTAACTGTGCCCATCTTTTGAATGCATACAATCAAATCACAGTAATATTAATATACTCTCTCAACACATATGACAATTACAGCAAACTATTTATTTATAAAATTTTTTCTTTGTGATTGTGGCGAATTATTTCATCTCTTATCAGTAATTTCTTGTATACTAAATGATGACATGCATCTATGAATTCATTCATTCAAAAAATGTGCTGAGAAGTTACTTTTTCTGAACATCATGCTGGGTAGTGAAGGCTGAAAGAAAAAGAGAGTTGTGTTTTTTTTTTTTCTGCCATATATGTGTCTTTGTTTCTTTATATTTATTTCCTCCTCCTATGCACATTCATGCTTTACACTGTGTATGGATCTAGATCTAGGACTTACAAAATTTTAGAAAGTCTTAACCTCAAAACACATTAAATTTTATACCTTTTGAATTATGAATTTCACTTCTATGAATCTTTCCTAAAGAAACAGATTTTTATGACTCCAATCAAGAAAAGCAAAATTAATATGTTTGAAATGGACAGAATTTAATATAGTGTAATTCTAGTAGTTACAAAAGTGTTAGTAAGGATAAGGTGCAGAAAAGAACACAGAGGGAGATGAAAAGCAAAAGAAAGAAGGGATGAGATCTAGAAATAGGCAGTTAAGCAAGTCCCTGGATATTTGTCTGTACCTGCTGCTGTGCTGTTGGAGGTACTGTCACAGTTGGGTCTGTATTTACTAAAGAGATGCTTCTTTGTCCAAGGCCATAGCCACCAAAAAAAATTATTACTCTTCTTATCACTAGGACAATTTTCAGCAATAGGCAGCAGCTGCCACTCTGTAGGAAATATAATTCTGAAGTTTCTCTTTTCCTTTATCTTAAGATTTCCCACCAGCCTTTTCTACTGGCAGACTATAACAGGAAATCTTCAGCTAAAGGCTTACTTACTGGCTCAGTGGTAAAGAACACACCTGTCAATGCTAAAGACCTGAAAGGCTCAGGTTCCATCCCTGGGTGGAGAAGATTCCCTGAAGGAAGTCATGGCACCCACTCCAGTATTCTTGCCTGGAGATCCACAGACAGAGGAGCCTGGCAGGTTACAGTCCGTAAGGTCACAAAGATTCGGACAAGACTGAAGCAACTTAACATGCATGCATGCATGCATCATCAGCTAAAAGATCCTGGTAACTGTAGTTTCAGACCCGTGGACTTAGCAGTACAGGGCAACATGTGTAGGACTGAGAGACAACAGTTAAACAAACAAACAAAAAAGCACTTAGATATGGAAATTATATAATAAGAATTACTTATTAGGCCAATTAATTGAAATAAAAACGCGTTTTTTAACATGAGGAAAACGGTTAAAGTGTATGCTTGCCCCACAGCTAAATATTATTTAAATACAAAAAGTCATATATTAAAACAAACTGTATTGACAAAGGCAAATATAATTACAGGATCTAATTAACAGAGAAGAAAAAAAGTTGTGGGATGTATGTGCAAAATCTAGTTATCTATCTTCATAATCTGGAATGTACAATTCGAAGTTAATAATTGTTGTTAGCTTCACATAGAAGGAGAATGAATAAACTGTGTTTTATTCTTTACATTTTCCTTAGTTTACCAAATTTTTCTGTAATGAGTATGTATTATATTCAGAGTTCCAAAAATCATTTCACAACTTGCATATAGCTGATCCCTTCTTAGACATTATGCTAAGTATTGCATAATGAACTTATCTGCATTTCCTTCTGTAGAATCCAAATGAGTTATTCTAATTTTTACATTAATTATGCTTGTTTTTTCTCCCTATTGAAAACTAATGTCACTTTAGAATGAACACGTATGAAAGTATTGCCTATAGCAGCATAAGAATATAAAATAATTGTGGGAAATTTACCTTACATTTAGAAAAGATTAATTATTTATTATTATTATTTTCTAATGAGAAAGAGGACAAGAAGGTTAAATGTGAGGTTTGAGACAATCTGACTCTCTGATTAAAATTCAAAAAGTGATCAAACTATTGATAATAATTGAAAAGTGGAAATAATAATTGATCAACCATCTGTGGAATCAGAAACTTGAGAGTAAAAATGTTTAATTAGGAATATAGGAACATGGATAAATATTACTGTGCTCATTACATGTATCATAATTCCATCCCTAACAGTAAAACTAGTTGTTAAACAGAGGATAATAATAAAAAAAAATACACTCTTTGGAATAGCCTAATAATGTTATGAGAAGTTCAGGAATAAAACTCTTTTGGGTCAGAGAAATCAGATCAAGTTCTCTGTTGTTATTGTTCAGTCACTAAATCATGTCTGAACTCTTTTGCAACCCTGTGGACTGCAGCACAGCAGGCTTCCCTGTCCTCTTCTGTCTGCCAGAGTTTGCTCATATTCCTGTCCATTGAGTTGGTGATGCTATCTAATCATTTCATAGTCTGCCTCTCCCTTCTCCTATTGCCCTCAATCTTTCCCAGCATCAGAGTCTTTTCCAATGAGTTAGCTCTTTGCATCAGATGTCCAAAGTATTGGAACTTCAGCTTCAGCATCAGTCCTTCCAATGAATATTCAGGGTTGATTTTCTTTAGGATTGACTGGTTTGATATTGCAGCTCAAGAGACTCCCAAGAGTCTTTACCAGCACCACAATTCAAAAGTATGAATTATTTGATGCTCAGTCTTCTTTATGGTCTAACTCTCACATCTGCACATGACTATATCTTTGACTATGCATATGTTAGTTGGCAAATTAATGTCTCTGCTTTTTAACATGCTGTCCAGGTTGGTCATTGTTTTCCTTCCAAGGAGCAAGCATCTTTTAATTTCAAGGCTTCAGTCACCATCAGCAGTGATTTTGGAGCCCAAGAAAATAGAATTTGTCACTGTTTCTGCTTTTTTCCCCTTCTATTTGCCATGAAGTGATGGCACTGATGCCATGATCTTAGTTTTTTGAATGTTGAGTTTTACGTCAGCTTTTTCACTTTCCTCTTTCATACTCATCGAGAGGAACTAAGGCTCCTCTTTACTTTCTGCCATTTTATCATGGATCACAGCTTTGCTGTGGTGAAGAGGCTTAAGTAACTCAGTGGAGCTATGAGCCATGCCTTGCAGGGCAACCCAAGACAGACAGTTCATAGAGAAGTGTTCTGACCAACACGATCCACTGGAGAAGGGAATGGCAAACCACTCCAGTATTCTTGCTGCGAGGATCCCATGAACTGTATGAAAAGGTAAAAAGCTCTCTGTTAAGAGGTAGCAACTACATGAAAGGGTGGATTTAGACAGTTTTAATTATTGTAGTAATTAAACATAGCTTATTAGAGTACATACAGTTTAGCATATAATGACAATGCCTGATTAGTTTGTGCCTGTTATGCCATATGCTGTTGTAAGCACGTTAGTTATCACTTCATCGTTATAAGGTATATTTTTATTGCTTCCATGACACTAGCAAGGACACTAAGGTGAAGAGTGAAGAGAAAACGTGACCCAGGTCACATAGCTAGTAAGCAGTGGATCCAGGATTAGAATTTAGACACAAAGACTGTGGAGGTTTGCAGTCACTGCCCCACTGTCCTGTAGCTAGATTTGTAGGTGTGCAGGAGAGGGAGACATATTGCCTAATGCAGAGCATACAACATAAGTCATGTCTTAACTCATACACATTTCACTTACTGTCCCATTTTGTCACTTGTTATCAATTTAGAAAGGTAAATGATATTCTGACTGGCAAACCAATCAATTTCATTCAACTAAGCTTTCCTTTTAAACTAAGGTTTTCTCATGATTAAAACACTTTTACTTTCTGTGACATGTTGGCCATTTCTTATAGACACCATTGAAGAGGAAACACATTTGCTTATATTCTACTGTGTCAAAATTCTGTGATTTTCTATTCAAATATACTTTATCTATGATCTCCACTTATCTCTTGGGGAAGACAAAGAATGTAAGTGTATTTTAACTACAGGAACACATGGTATTATGGCTCTAAGTGTCAGAAGTATGCACACACACATACCTTAAAATCAAAACTTTCTGTTATTTCCTAAACTATGTAAGTCAATGTACTAACATAGTGTTCATTTAATTTATGTTTATATGGTGCTTTAAATTTCTTTTTTCTGGAAATCAAAGATAGTTATTAAAATTCTGAGATTTATTTTAACCAAGAAGAATTTCTACCCATGTTTTAAAAACATTTGATTAGAGTTTGCCTTTTCACAGAAGTAAATTTGATATTCCCTGGGAGCAAGTATTCTGAGAATTAATCTCACTCTTTGTGGAGATACAACTAATGGTGGATATAGTGCTATGTGCTAAGCTGTTGGTCTCCACAACTTTGTTTATTTATTTGGCATGGTTAAAAATGTTCCCATTTTGCACAGTGCTAATTTTTCAACCCTGATTTTCCCAAAAGTGTTGCACCACAACTAATGTCATCATTATTAAATGTTTATTGAGTCTCCTCTTTGTGCCAGGTTTTGAGAATTCAAGCAGGTAAAAATCAGATTCTCCTGTAAAGAACCAAAGCACACAAAACACTGTCAGAAATATATTTTGTTTGAAATGTACAAGTTAGATTCCATTGCCAAAAACTTTAAGGAATATTCCAAATCCTTTGGCTTAAATATTGTTGAAGTGAAAGAAGTAGGTCAAAATCTAAGAGCTCTTTAGTTCTTATTATGTGCTAAGGTTTTTGCTAGGTGATTAATATATAGTAATTTTCCTGTTTAATCTTTGAAAAATTCATAGAATGTGGTTTTCTGCTTTGCAAGTGAGGGTAAAGGAAGGTCTTACACAGATGAAATGACTGGACAAAGTCACACATCAACTGAATGACACAGGTGAGATTTGATCGAAGATGATTTAACTCCAAAGCCTATTTTCTTGTTACTACATGGTGTAAAAAATTAGACACGCTGATGAAAATGAAATTCCTTTGGTTGTGTAGGGAAAAGAGTTTCTTGAGAACTAATGAAAATGAAAATCTGAACTGCAACAAAAGTCAGTTAACTAACTGGAAGCTCTTGTTAGCTTGGGAGAAGCATAGATCCAGAAAACCGAGTGTTTAAATGAAATACATTATTTCTGATATAAAAGTTGATCAAAACTTTCTACTTCATGGGTAGATAAACTGAAATATATATAATTAATGATGAATTATCACATGTTAGTTAACACATGATAGCTAATACCTTAGAATGCAAGATAAGTTGAATATGCATTTGTGGATAGAGTAGACTATTTCCAGGGGAACAGACCAGTGCTCAAAGAGTTAACACATTTGTTTCTGAAGGAACTGGGGGAGCCAAATACAGACAGCTCCTATCCAGGGGTTAGAACCTACATGCTTTGTTTTCATTTTGATATCAAAGCTAAAAATATATTTAGGTTTTGTTGACAAAATATATACTTAGGCTTCAACCTTACCACAATTGCTGGTACCTGTTCCGGATTTTTTAAAATAGCCATTGTTTTGTAGTAACTTCATTTGTTATTGGAGTATGATTGCTTCTTTCCTTGAGCATTTCATCTAGCTCTGACCATCTGATGTGTTTGTTTATACTGTACAACAAAGTGAATCAGCTTTGTGTATACACCTATTCCCTTCCTCTTGAGCCTCCCTCCCCCACCCACCCCCTCTCGCCCCTCTAGGTCATCACAGAGCACTGAGCTGAGCTCCCTGTGCTACACAGAAGGTTTCCATTAGCTAGCTATTTTACTCATGGTGGTCTATATGTGTCAATACTAATCTCCCAATTCTTCTCACCCTCCTCTTCTGCCCTCCATGTCCACGTGTCTATTCTCTATGTCTGCATCTCTTCCTGCCCTTAAAATAGATTCATTTGTACCATTTTCCTAGATTTCACATATATGCATTAATATGTGTTATTTGGTTTCCTCTTTCTCACTTACTTCACTCTGTGCGACAGATTCTAGGTCCATCCACATCTCTACAAATTACTTAATTTAATTCCTTTTATGACTGAGTAATATTCATCAGATATATGGAACCACATGTTTATCCATTCACCTGTTGATGTACATTTAAGTTGATTCCTATCCTGGCTATTGTACAGAGTGCTGCAATGAACATTGGGGTACACATGCCCTTTTGTATTTTGGTTTCCTCAGGGTATGTGACCAGTAGTGGGATTGCTGTGTCATATGGTACTAGCTCTATACTCCCTCAATCCTTCTGCTTCTTTCCTTGGACATTTAATTGAGCTCTGACCATCTCTGATTCCCTCACCACAGAACCAATGAAACTCTGTACATTCTTGATCATAGTGTCATAGAAGTTTGGCTATGATTATTGTTCATTAAAAGTTGCGCCACTCACCTATCCATGATACACTGCAAATGGCTTTTCCCCCCTTAAAAATTGCTAAATTCAGTGTGGACCCTGATCTTGACTTCCTTTCTCCTGTCCTGGACCCATTTCATATATCTGTGATGTTACTATTCACAATTAGAATCAATTTATTTTACTTTATTATCTAAAATCTTAACAGAAGGATACTTATGTGGCATTTGCAATGCATGAGCACATTTTAAAATTACAACTCATTTGTAGGTCACCTGTATATTTCTTGTTTTAAAACGAATTGATAAATATATATCATCTTCCAAACTGGATCATATATATATATACACACACACACATACACACACATATTTGGATATGGATATATATAAATGATATTTCTAATATAAGTGATTATACACTTGAATTGAAATTTTAGAAACCAATATAGAAAATTAAATTTGTAAAATAGCCATTGTAATATCAAATACTGTTGCTTCAAATTTATCATAATGATGTTTGAAAGAAAAGATATTAAATAAGATATGTACATAAGTTTGACAGAGAGATTTGGGGGAATTTGAATATTTTCAAGGACTGCATAGATAGGAGGCACAGATAGGCTCTTTTTTTTTTTCCTAGAATTTTATTTGAAATTTATGGTGTATGTATTTCTGTGTTTGTGAGACCTGATTACTACCTCAAGAATATTTGTTGAATTTTGGGGCATCTAGTATAATAAATAGAATGAAGCAGGAGAAAAACAGTATCAAGGATAAAAAAAATATTCCTGAGAAAATTAAATAATAATTAGAACACTTTCAAGTACATTTTTAAACAAGTTTGAAGTCCATTGTCTGAAGTAGAATAAACTACATGAAGGTTAGCACAGATGAAAGAAAAGGTGGAACCCACATTATCCACAATACAATTGGAAAAAAGGAAATCAGGTCAGAGACATCTTTGAATTACTCACTGTTAAATTAATTAAGAAAGAAGCTCATTAGTTTGAGGTGACTCTAATGCCGTGGTGGCATATGTGAACAAACCAATACCTAAGCCTATAAAGGCCTCATGGTTACGAAGCCAAAATGCTGAGACAGCAAATCACAACCAACCAACTAAACTTTAATCTATAATCAACCAGTAATTTCCTTTCTTTGCTTCCTCACTTTCTCTATACCTCTTGGGGCAGTGGGCAGGGTGAGCAGCACTTTGAACCACTTTCACTTTGGAGCTACCCAATTAGAAGAGAGGCTTTGCTCAAATAAACTCTTAAATGTTTTAAAATGCTTCAGTTTACCTCTTTACACCATCAGTTGCTATAACTATTGGCCAAAGATTTTACCGAGTTTGTGAGAAATAAGAGACAGCTTTATTTCTAGTGAATAGGAAGGGTTAGGGATAATTAGGGCTTATAAGCTAGAAATTTATGTCAAGGAAGAATCTATAAAAAAAATTCTGTGAGGACCATTAACAAGAGGGGTTCCATCTATGTGGCTATACATGACTCCAACTTACAGTCAAATCCTCTTTACAATTGCAGTGTTTCAGTATGTGATTAAAGATAGGGTAGTTTGTTGTTTTATTATCGGTAAGATATTACTGATAAGTTATTTGCCTTAGTTTTGCCCTCATGATTAGGCAATCTGTGACTGTCCTCACTATAAAGGCATGCTTGCATGTGTGTTAAGTCCCTTCAGTCATGTCTGACTCTGCATGTCCAAGGACGGTAGCCCACCAGGCTCCTCTGTCCATGGGCTTCTCCAGGCAAGAGTACTGGAGTGGGTTGTCATTTCCTCCTTCAGGGGATCTTCCTAGGGATCCATCCCACATCTCTTATGCCTCTTGCATTGGCAGATGAGTTCTTTACCACTAATGCCACCTGGGAAGTACTATTAAGGCATTTGAAGGCAAATAAGCAGGTTTTCAATAAGTAAAATCTGGAGAGGAAAGGCTGACAGGATACCTATATGTTTTCATATGTATGTACACAGGTGAGCTCAGTGGAAAAAAAACTGAATTATGCAAACCAAAAAGTTTATGTAAAGGGAGAAGGAAATGAATTTTAAAGTGTTAATGAGCTATTATTTATTTAAAATAAAATATAAACAATAATCTCCAACTTATTAAAGTATTTCCATCAATATTAATAGCAATAAAAAGTTGCTGCTAGGAAAATATTAATGCTTTTATAAATGAAAAATACATACTGAAATATCTTTTGTAAGGAAATTAATTCTGCATTTCAAATAGTACAGGATATCTAGAGATATGTTATAAAAAATAAGATAATTGAGATGATGGTATGACTAAGATCAGGCTTCCCTGGTAGCCCAGAATGTAAAGATTCCACCTGCAACGTAGGAGACCCTGGTTCAATCAATGGGTTGGGAAGATTCCCTGGAGAATGGATAGGCTACTGACTCCAGTATTCTTTCCTGGAGAATTCCATGGAGAGGAGCCTGGTGAACTATAGTCCATGGGGTCACAAAAAGTTGGACACAACCAAGTGACTTTCACTATTTATGACTAAAATCTTGGCATCTGGTTCCATCATTCATTGCAAATAGAAAGGGAAATGGTAGTGACAGATTTTATTTTCTTAGGCTCCAAAATTACTGCTGATGGTGACTGCAGCCATGAAATTAAGAATGCTTGCTCCTTCGAAGGAAAATTATGACAAAGCTAGACAGCATATTAAAAAGCAGAGACATTACTTTGCCACCAAAGGTCCATATAATCAAAGCTATGGTTTTTCCAGAAGTCATGTATGGATATGAGAGTTGGACCATAAAGAAGGGTGAGTGCAAAAGAATGGATCCTTTGAATTGTGGTCCTGGAGAAGATTTTTGAGAGCCCCTTGAACTTCAAGGAGATCAAACCAGTCAATCCTAAAGGAAATCAACCCTGAATATTCATAGGAAGGACTGATGCTGAAGCTGAAGCTACAATACTTTGGCCACCTGATGTGGAGAGCTGACTCACTGGAAAAGATCCTGATGCTGGGAAAGATTGAGGGCAGGAAGAGGTGGGGGAAACAGCAGATGGGATTGTTTGATTGCATCATTGATTCAATGGACATGAATTTGAACAATCCCAGGAGACAGTGGATGGAGGACAGGGATGCCTGGTGTGTTGCAGTCCATGGAGTTGAGAAGAGTCAGACGGTACTTAACAACACTAACAACACTAACAATGACTGAACAACACTAACAATGACTATGTCATTAACTTTTAATTTTTTATATAATTCCTAGTCCTCTATTAATATTCTGTTTTTTTTCCCCCCTGGACATAACTTTGAATTTGTATTTTCCAATAATTTTAATTATGTATGCTTCTGAACATTACCAAATCATTTTAAAAACAGCTTTCCACATGGCTCAGTGGTAAAGAATCCACCTGCCAATGCAAGTGACATGGCTTCAGTTCCTGGGTTGGGAAGATCTCCTTGAGTAGGAAATGGCAACCCACTCCAGTATTCTTGCCTGGAGAATTCCATGGATAGCAGAAACTGGCGGAATACAGCCTGTGGGGGTCACAAAGAGTTAGACACGACTGAACAAGCATGTGTAAACATTCATACACCTTTATCAGTTTTTTAATGCAACTAATTATCAAAGAAAAAAAGATGTATATTTGGTGCCCTGATATGAAATGATTTTTAAGACACCATGTTAACAGAGAAAAAATTTAAAAGTCAACCAATAAGTACTTACAATATAATCCTATTTAAAAGGGAAATTTGAACATGACCAATATTAAGTTCTCTGTGTGTTGCTCACATATCCTGAGGCTACAGAAAGCAAGGGAGGGGGATAAAAAACAAAGTTCTCAAACCTTAGCCTATAGATGGAAGAGAGAGTAGACCAGATCTCAAGCTGTGAATGAGGTAAATAAAAGTCCATTTACTATCTACAGAGCACATAGATGATCTTGACAGATCATTCTACTTGGAACATGAGGGGAAAAAAAAGAAGAAAAAAAAAAGCATGGCAAATATGTGAACACACCACCATGGAAACTGGAGGAGGGGAAGAAACCTAAAATACAAACAAAATANCAAAGGAGGCAAGAATATACAATGGGGCAAAGACAGCCTCTTCAATAAATGGTGCTGGGAAAACTGGACAGCCACATGTAAAAGAATGAAATTAGAACACTTCTTAACACCATACATAAAGATAAACTCAAAATGGATTAAAGGCCTAAGTGTAAGAGCAGAAAATATAAAATTCTTAGAGGAAAACAGCAGAACACTCAATGACATACATCAAAGAAAAATCCTCTATGACCCACCTTCCAGAGTAATGGAAATTTAAAAAGTAAACAAGTGGGACATGATTAAACTTAAAAGATTTTGCACAACAAAGGAAACTTTAAGCAAGATGAAAAGACAACCTTCAGAATGGGAGAAGACAACAGCAAATGAAACAACTGACAAAGGATTAGTTTCCCAAATGTATAAGCAGCTCATACAACTCAGTGCCAGGAAAACAAACAACCCAGTGAAAAAGTGAGGAAAAAACCTAAACAGACATTTCTCCAAAGAAGACATACTGATGGCTCACAAACACATGAAAAGATGCACAACATCACTCATTATTAGAGAAATGCAAATCAAAACTATAATGAAATGTCACCTCACATCAGTCGAATGGCCATCATCAAAAGTCTGAAAACAATAAATGCTGGAGACGGTGTGCAGAAAAGGGACNCTCCAAAGAAGACATACTGATGGCTCACAAACACATGAAAAGATGCACAACATCACTCATTATTAGAGAAATGCAAATCAAAACTATAATGAAATGTCACCTCACATCAGTCGAACGGCCATCATCAAAAGTCTGAAAACAATAAATGCTGGAGACGGTGTGCAGAAAAGGGACTGCTCTTGGTTGGTGGGAATGTAAATTGATACAGCCACTATGGAAGACAGAATGGAGATTCCCTAAAAACTAGGAACAAAACCACCATATGGCCCAGCAATCCCACTTCTAGGCATATACCCTAAGGAACCAAAATTGAAAAAGACCCATATATCCCATTTTTCATTGCAGCACTATTTACGATAGCTATAATATGGAAGTAATCCAGATGTCCATCAACAGATTAATGGATAAAGAAGTTGTGGTAAATATACACACTGGAATATTATTCAGTCATAAAAAGAAACACTTTTGAGTCAGTTATATTGAGGTGAATGAACCTAGAACCTATTAAACAGAGAGAAGTAAGTAATAAATTGAAAGATAAATATCATATGCTGCTGCTGCTAAGTCTCTTCAGTCGCGTCCGACTCTGTGCGACTCCCTAGACGGCGGCCCACCAGGCTCCCCCATCCCTGGGATTCTCCAGGCAAGAATACTGGAGTGCGTTGCCATTTCCTTCTCCAATGCATGAAAGTGAAAAGTGAAAGTGAAGTCGTGTCCGACTTCTAGCGATCCCGTGGACTGCAGCCTACCAGGCTCCTCCATCCATGGGACCTTCCTGGCAAGAGTACTGGAGTGGGTTGCCATTGTCTTCTCCGTCCAGTTGCCAACTCAGCCCGCATATATATGGAATCTAAACAAAATGATACTGACAAATTTATTTTTTAGGACGGCAATGGAGAAACAGACATAGAAAACAGACTTATGGGCATGGGGAGAGGGGAGGAGAGGTGAGATGTATGGAGAGAGTAACATGGAAACTTACATTACCATATGTAAAATAGATATCCAATCAAATTTTGATATATGTCTCAGGAAACTCAAACAGAGGCTCTACATCAACCTACAGTTGTGGGATGGGGAGGAAGATAGGAGGGAGGTTCAAAAGGGAGAGGATATATGTATACCTATGGCTGATTCATGCTGAGGTTTGACAAAAAACAATGAAATTCCGTAAAACAATTATCCTTCAATTAAAATTAAATAATTTTTTTAAAAAGAAAAGGAAAAACAGACAAAAAACCCAACAGTATTAGAAAGTTAACTGATACATTTAAAAGGTCAAAGAACAAACCAGATATAGCTAATTTAAAAATTAATTAATGATACAGAAGAAAAACAGCTTGTTCTAACTGAGGTAAGCACAGAGGAAAAGGACAGAAAAAAACATACATAGATAATATATGTATGGAACAGTAATAATCTGCTATAAATATCCAAGAAATACAAAACCAAACAAATGGAACAGTGAAAAATACTGAGCTATAATATAAGAAATATTACTGAATGGAATATCCTCATCAGAAGTAAAAGTTGTGTTCTTGTTATATAGTAAATACAGAACTATTAATGCAGAGATATAGACTACTTGTTACCAAAATTTAAGAGAAGAAAGTGAACTTTTAGGAGAAAGCATTTTTTCCATGAAGAAGAAAGAAAATCAAGCTGGTCTCAGATTTCTCTACACATTTAATGCCAAAAGATAATGAAGCACAATACCGACACAATCCTGAAACAAAAGAAAGTGTAATAGTAGAGGATAGACTCATAGAGTATGACATACACGTGTAAAGGCTACAGACAGACATTCTGAAATATCATTTAGGGAATAAAACATTCTTGAGTCCTTACTGAAAAACAAAGACACACACACACAAACAATCTCTCAACAACTATCCCAAGCAATTAAGGGCTACAACCAATGTGGAATACTTAAGAAAAAGAAAACTGTATTAAAACAACCAGTGGAATACATGAAATAATTTAAATATTAGAAAATACTAAGCATGCATGATTCTAAATCATAATTAGGAAAAGAAGAGTGGATAGCTCCAAGTCAGCCCTTATACTGACACAGGTTCAGGCACTGCAGGGCTCGGTTAACATTTTCCTACCATGAACGTAGGTCTGGGTTCTGGGCTTCAGAGAGATAACTGTGCTTCTGTTCAAAATCTAGTGATTTTCCAAAAAATTTTATAAAATGGATGGGTAATATAAAGATGGACTGAGGAACCATTTTAAAAATATATTTAATAGTAGGGTATAGTTAGTATTTAAATTAAGCCATTAACTTTAAATAATGCCTATTTAAAAAATGTATTTATTTTTAATTGAAGGATAATTGTTTTACCATATCGTGTTGTTTTCTGCCATACATCAACATGAATCAGCCATACGGATACATGTGTCCCCTCTCTCTTGAATCTCTCTTTCACCTTCCACCCCATCTGACCCATCTAGGTTGTCAGAGCACTGGTTTGAGCTCCCTGAGTCATACAGCAAATTCACAATGGCTATCTATTTTACATATGGTAATGTATATGTTTCCATGCTAATCTCTGAATTCATCCCACCCTCTCCCTCCCCTGCTGTGTCCATAAGCCTGTTCTCTATATCTGTGTCTCCACTGCTGCCTTGCAAATAGGCTCATCACTACCATCTTTCTAGATTTAATATATAAGGATTAATATATGATATTTGTTTTTTTCTTTCTGACTTAACTTCCCTTTTTACCATAGTCTCTAGATTCATCCACCTCTTTAGAACGAACTCAAGTGCATTCCTTTTAATAGCTAAGTAATATTCCATTGTTTATATGCACCACAGCTGCTTTATCCATTCATCTGTTGATGGGCATTTAGGTTGCTTCAATGTCCAAACTATTCTAAATAGTGCTGCAATGAACATTTTAATACATGTTTCTTTTTTCAGTTATGGTTTCCTCAGAGTATACACCCAGTAATGGGATTTCTGGATCATATGGTAGTTTTACTCCCAGTTTTTTTTTTTTTTCTTCTTCTTTTAAGGAATCTCCATACTGTTCTTCATAGTGACTGTGTCAATTTTCATTCCCACCAACAGTGTAAGTGGGTTCCTTTTTTCTCCACACCCTCTCCAGCATGTTTTATTTGTAGACATTTTGATACAAAGAAAAGATAGTCTTTTCAACAAATGGTACTGGGGAAACTGGATAGTCACATAAAAAAGAGTGAAATTAAAATACTTCCTAACACCATACACAAAGACAAACTCAAAATAAAGACCTAAATGCAAAACCAGAAACCATACAATTCTTAGATGAAAACAGAAGCAGAACACTCTATGACATAAATCAGAGCAAGATCTTCTATGATTCATCTCCTAAAAGTTGTGGAAATAAAAACAAAAGTGAATGGGACCTAATTAGACTTAAAAGCCTTTGCACAGCAAAAGAAACTATAAACAAGGTAAGTAATGCCAATTTTTAGCTATCTGAAATTAAACCAGACTTAGTCTATTGGAAGTGATATGACCAGATGATTTCTTTAAGAATCACTCTCTGATTTCCATCATAAAAAGGATAATAATTTAATGTTTTCTGAAAAGTCATAGTCAAAAATATATTCAGTTCAGTCATTGTGTTCATTGAGAAGAGGAAAAATACTTCCTCTGTATTTTAGATAACTCAAAAGCAGAAAAATATCAAAAGAAAGGCCAATATTTATTAAATGAAGAGCCAACTGACTCATTAGAAAAGTCCCTGAAGCTGGGAAAGATTGAAGGCCAAAGGAAAAAGGGGCAGCAGAGGATGAAATGGTTGGATAGCATCACTGACTCAATGGACATGAATTTGAACAAACTCCAGCAGATAGCGAAGGGCAGGGAAGCCTGATGTGCTGCAGTCCATGGAGCTGCAAAGAGTCAAACACAACTTAGTGACTGAATAACAATAAGAAATCAGGTGAAAGGGATAGATGTTAGGAAATTAATCAAATAAAATAGAAATATGAAGCAATAAATTTACCTCATTTAAACAGGTAAATAGATTTGTAAACTGGTGATTTTTTAAAATAAGTTGTTACTTTATTTTTATTTTTCTGTGGAGTGATTTTTCTTAAACACAGGTAGACTGATTAAAAAACCATTTGCTTACACAATTCAAAAGCTTAATAGAGAAAAGCAAAGAAACAGTTCCTAAAGATGAAGTTTTTGGATGCAGTTCCAAAAGAGGCAGTCTCTTCTTTCAGCTAAGAATATGCAAACTTAAAGAATTATTTGCTTGTTGAATGCTATCCTAGTCACTAGCTAGCTTTTGGTTGTGAAAGTCAAGGTGATGTTAAAATATTTCTTTGTAACACTTTTTTTTTTTTCCCCTGAGAGAGAAGTTTGCAGTAGAGTGTTTTGACAAACACTGAATAAGATTATATAAATTAAGGATAATAACTATTTATTCTATTCTTTGAGCACTAGATCCTTTTATAAGTTTCCTGGGATGATCAGACAACACTAGGATTTTTAAGATGACATTTCAATCTAACCGGATAACTGCCAAGTTGTTTTCTTACTCTCTCATTCATTCATCACATATTTATTAGGTGCCTACTGTGTGCCAGACAATGTTCTAAGCAATGAACAATGTAGACAAATCCCTTGCCTGTAGAAGTTTTCATTCTGGTAGAGTAGACAAACACAATAGCAATGTTTCGGAGCATTCTTTTCCCATTGTGATAACATTGCTTTTGGGCAAGACCAGGCTTTGTCAACTTCAGCACTAATCCTATTTTGAGAAGGATAATTTTTTATTGTGAACTGTTTTGTGCTCTGTAGAAGGTTTATCAGTATCTCTAGCTTCTACTCACTGAACTCCAGTAATGTCACAAAGCTGTGACAACCAAAAATGTTTCCAGACGTTGTCAGATGTCCATTGAGGGGAAAAAAATCATCCAGAGTTCAGAATCACTGGCCTAGACAAATCAGTGGGGCTTCTCTTCAAAACGTTCCCATTGTTAGGCTACTTCAGTGCTGTGTCAGCATCTGCACTTGGCTGATGCTTCTTTTTATATTTGTCCTAGACATGTTCATCCACCTTTTAGGTCTATGGTTTTGCACAGTTGGGAGTAGATGCTGACCTAGCAGAGCTAATGTAAGATGTTTCTGGAAAAGGAGCTTTTTGTTTCAATAATACATATATTTCACTTGTATTCTGAGTATGGATGCTGCATATTGATAATACGTGGCTTTCCAATTGATTCATGGTACGATTCCTGATATTTTGTGTCTGCATTTTATACAATGTGAAAAGTGAAAGTGAAGTCGCTCAGTCATGTCTAACTCTTTGCGACTCCATGTAACCTGCCAGGCTCCTCTGTCCATGGGATTTTTCCAGGCAAGAATACTGGAGTGGGTTCCCATTTCAGCCTTTGCTAAATCCATAACTTTCTATGGGCCTATTTCTTGTTTTATATATATAAACATGCTGATAACTACCTCATCCCACACTACAAATTGTTTCTGTATGCAGGTTTATTGGTCTTTGCTTTGTCATAACACTTTCTTCTCTTAACTGGCTTAAAAAAGGGTCAAATCAGCGAGAAAATTAACTGTAACATTCTTCAGAACCTAGAGTCGACATCTCTCTTTGTGGCTTATTGAGCTGGTCTGGGGTGGAAATTTATATAATCAGATTTTTCTCTAATTCTGTCGCAAAATTTGGAGACCTGCCTCTCCACACATATGTAAATTAAATAATTTTGTTTTTAGTTGCAGTTCTTTGCACCTTATTCCGTTTGTACTTGAGAGAATAGTTATTGTCAATGCTTAAATTTCTATTACCAATAGGAAAAAAAGTAAGTGTTTTCTCTTAAAAGCAATAGTCAAATATATTTATAGTCTTTCAAAACCAATACAAGCTCTTCTGCAAGGCTGCTCAATTTAAAGCCAGCAAGCACTAGATGATATTTATACATGCATCAGCCCCAGTTGTCTCTCCTCTGGCTTTGTGATGTCAACTGTGCATGCCTTTCATTTGTGGGCATGTTGTGGTACAGGTTCCAATGGCTCCTATACCTGTACCTGAGCATATTCCAGGTTTCCTTGTACTTCCTTTCCTATTAAAGACAATTGCTGAATATGAGTATTCTCAGTGAGCTGGACTGGATGGAAGGATTTCTTGAGAAGCCATAACAATAGTAGTAGAAGCAAACTGATCCAATAGTGTCTCACACCCACATATGCACACTCACATTTCCATCTGCCAACATGGTTGATTCAAGAGTTGTAGGACTCTGCATCACAACAAACTGTGGAAAATTCTTAGATGTGGGAATACTAGACCATCTGACCTGCCTCCTGAGAAATCTGTATGCAGATCAAAAAACAACAATTAGAACTGTACATGGAACAGCAGACTGGTTACAAATCGGGAAAGAAGTACATCAAGGCTGTATATTGTTACTCAACTTATTTAACTTTTATGCAGAGTACATCATGAGAAATGCCAGGCTAGATGAAGCACAAGGTGGAAACAAGATTGCCGGGATAAATAGCAATAACCTCAGATATGCAGATGACATCATACTTATGGCAGAAAGTGAAGAATTAAAGAGCCTCTTGATGAAAGTGAAAGAGGCGAATGAAAAAGTTGGCTTAAAACTCAATATTCAGAAAACTAAGATCATGGCATCTGGTCCCATCACTTCATGGCAAATAGATGGGGAAACAGTGGCTGACTTTATTTTGGGGGGCTCCAAAATCACTGTAGATGGTGATTGCAGCCATGAAATTAAAAGATGCTTGCTCCTTGGAAGAAAAGTTATGACCAACCTAGAGAGCATATTAAAAAAACAGAGACATTACTTTGCAGACAAAGGTCCGTTAGTCAAAGCTATAGTTTTTCCAGTAGTCATGTATAGATGTGAGAGTTGGACTACGAAGAAAACAGCACTGAAGAATTGGTATTTTTGAACTGTGGTTTTGGAGAAGATTCTTGAAAGTCCCTCAGATAGCAAACAGATCCAATCAGTCCATCCTAAAGAAATCAGTCTTAAACATTCATTGGAAGGACTGATGCTGAAGCTGAAACTCCAATACTTTGGCCATCTGATGCAAAGAATTCATTTGAGTCATTTGAAAAGACCCTGATGCTGGAAAAGATTGACGATGGGAGGAGAAGGCAACGACAGAGGATGAAATAGTTGGATTGCATCACCAACACAATGGACTTGAGTTTGAGTCAACTCTGGGAGTTGGTGATGAACAGGGAGACCTGGTGTGCTACATGCAGCCCATGGGGTTGCAAAGAGTTGGACACGACTGAGTGAAGTGAACTGAACTGAACTGAACTGAAGGCTCTGCAGGTGGTGCTAGTGGTAAAGAATTCATCTGCTAATAGCATATTCAAAAGCAGAGACATTACTTTGCCAACTAAGGTCCATCTAGTCAAGGCTTTGGTTTTTCCAGTAATCAAGTATGGGTGTGAGAGTTGGACTGTGAAGAAGGCTGAGCGCCAAAGAATTGATGCTTTTGAACTGTGGTGTTGGAGAAGACTCTTGAGAGTCCCTTGGACTGCAAGGAGATCCAACCAGTCCATTCTAAGGGAGATCAGCCCTGGGATTTCTTTGTAAGGAATGATGCTAAAGCTGAAACTCCAGTACTTTGGCCACCTCATGCGAAAAGTTGACTCATTGGAAAAGACTTTGATGCTGGGAGGGAATGGGGGCAGGAGGAGAAGGGGACGACCAAGGATGAGATGGCTGGATGGCATCACTGACTCGATGGACATGAGTCTGAGTGAACCCCGGGAGTTGGTGATGGACTGGCGTGCTGCAGTTCATGGGGTCACAAAGGGTCGGACACGACTGAGCGACTGAACTGAACTGAACTGAATGCAGCAGAGGTAAAAGACAAGTGTTCTATCCATGAATCAGGAAGATCCCCTGGAGTAGGACATGACAGCCCACTCCTCTATTCTTGCCTGGAGATTCCAATGGACAGAAGAGCATGGCAATCTACAGTCCACGGAGTCATGAAGAGTTGGACACGACTGAAGCGACAGTAAAGAGGCAGGCTTACATGGGTGTATATTAACTTCTCCTATTGAATCAGGTACTTGGTTTATTTATTCCCTTGACAACTATTATTAGAGAATCTCATACCTGTTAGGAAAGTGTTCCTTTGGGAATTGTACCTTTATTTTGCAAAACATAAAAAAAGATGAGAATTTTTTAAATAAAAGAATTTTCACGATAAAGGTTAATAATACCATTCAGCTCAGTGCAGTCTGACTGAGCTATACTTTAACCTAAGCTGAATGTTCCCTTCTAAATGCTCCAGAATATGTTAATTTTGACACAAGGAAAAGATGTAGAACTCCTGGTAGTACTCTGATCAGTGATCCCTGACTAATGATTATGAAATTTTCTTCCTGTTTCTCTTCTTATCTGCAGTACGTAACTTCTAACAGCTCTTTTAGCTGTAGCAAAAACAGGCTTGTAGCCTAAAGAAAAATGACTACCAGGCAACAAGATATCTTAATGGTTGTCTAGTCCAAAATATGGGTTACTCTAAAATTTGAAAATTACAATCATGAATACCCTTTGAATTCCTCAAGGTTTTTCTGACTTTGCCAGCCCCTTTATTCTGAAATACATGAAGATAACAAAAGAATGACAAATCTAAACTGCAGATGGTTATTCCCTTTCTCTCATTTCATTCATTTTTAATGCAGATGATGTGATCTTTGGGACTTAGAGCCATATTTGACAGCTTTTTCATGTTTATTTGGATGGTGAGTTATGCTTCAATTTGGATTTGAGGCACTCTTTCCAAGAATAAGTCATTTGCAATCCATGTATTTTTTAGTGGCTAAGATGTGAAAATGCAGGTTTTATTGTTTCTTTCTTGTGATTTACACTATTCTACATGCAGAGCTTTTTTTAAATGAAAGACTCAGTTTTCTTTTGATTTTAGTCAAAAATGGTTATATTTCTGTTTTTAGTGCAGCGTGGCTGAAGAGTGTCAAGACAAAGAAATTATCAAAATAAAATCCTATTGTTTATTTTAGGACATAAAATTTCTACAAGTACATAAATAACATCTTATGTATTTATGATACTAACTCCTTCTTTTACATGTATTTCAGAACCAGTCTCTGACATTCTGCACAGTGTTGAAGCACAGTAAATGCCTAGTGTCTTACTAAAGGAAAAAAAAAAATCACTTCCATGAACTCTTTCTGAAAGCTAAGATGGTCTTTGCCACCAAAGAAAGCTGCTCTGCAGTATTATAGACCTTTAGGCTATTTCTTCTCTTCCAAAATAAGCTTTATTGTAGTTATTTTGCTTGTAAACAAACAAACAACTTTAGGTGACACTCAGTTTTCTTTAATGTGTCAGATATTTAAAAATTATCTTGGGGGGGCGGTCCTAAGATGGCAGAGGAATAGGATGGGGAGACTATTTTCTTCCCCAAAAATTCATCAAAAGAACATTTAAACGCTGAGTAAATTCCACAAAACAACTTCTGAATGCCAGCAGAGGACATCAGGCACCCAGAAAAACAGCCCATTGTCTTTGAAAGGAGGTAGGAAAAAATATAAAAGACAAAAAAAGAGACAAAAGAGGTAGGGATGGAGCTCCATCCTGGAAAGGGAGTCTTAAAAAGAGAGAAGTTTCCAAACACCAGGAAACACTCTCACTGCCGAGTCAGTGGCGAGCCTTGGAAGCACAGAGGGCAAAACAACAGGGAAGAAAAATAAATAAATAATTAAACCCCACAGATTATGAGCCCAGTGGTAACTTCCCCAGTGGAGACGCAGCGCAGATGCCTGCACCCATCACTAGTAAGCAGGGGCTGGGCAGGGAAGTGCGAGCTGCATTGCTTAGAGTAAGGATCTGGCCTGAATGCCCCAAGAGCAATCTGAGCGAACTAACTTGGGCTAGGAAACCAAACTGTGGTATAGCTACCACGGGAAAAGCCCTATGACACCCCAGGCCTGCTCACAGAACAAAGGACTGAATAGAACTAGCTGGCTGCAGACTTTCCCCCTCCAATGACAGGCAGCCAGAGCTGGAAGGGGGCAATCACAGCCCCAGAGAGACATTATCTACCAAACTGCAAGCAGGCTTCTTTGCTAACTAAGACTTCTTGGGGTTATGGACAGTCAACATCTTCCTGAGAAGGTGAGCTGGTTGTACACCCAAAAAACTGAGCAGCAGGGATGGGGGAGGTGATAAGTTGCAGTGACCGTGCACGCCAAACACCTCATCACTTCAGCTGCTCAGATCTGGGAAGGGCACAAAATGCAGGCCCAACCGAGTCTGCGCCTCTGAGGACTACCCGAGTGCCTGAATCTGAGAGGCTTAGACCTGGGAGGTGCATGCAGCCCAGGCCTGGCCTCAGAGAGTTCCCAGTGGAGAAACCTAGAGCCTGACCAGTGTCGGCAAGGAGGGCACAAGCACCATGAGTGGGGGAAGGCCCAGTCTGGCTGAGACACTGCAAGCACACCCCAGTGTTATTTGTTTGCAGCTTCCCTCCCTCCCCACAGCACGACTGAACAAGTGAACCTAAAAAAAGTGTCCACCACCACTCCCTTGTGTCAGGGCAGAAATCAGACAATGAAGAGACCAGCAAACAGAGGAAGCTAAAACAGAGGGAACTGCCTTGGAAGTGAGAGGTGCAATAGACTAAAACCCTGTCGTTAGTACTGACTATATAAGAAGGGACATGTAAATCTTGAGAAATATAAGTCAGACCAAGGAAATATCTGAAAACGAACTGACCCCAGAATACCCACAACAACACCAGAGAAAGTCCTAGATATATTTTTACTATTTCTACAATCATTCTTTATTTTGTTGTTGTTAATTAAAAAAAAAATTTTAAGTCCTCTATTACCTCTTTAATTTTCACTTTTATAACCTACTATTACTTTGCCAAAAAGACCCTATTTTTTTAAAAGCAAACTTTTAAAAGAATTATATTATAATTCTTGTGTTTTTTTTTTCTTTTCTTTTCTTTAATGTTGCATTTTTGAAATTCCAAACTCTACTCTAGATTTTTAATCTTTGCTTTTTGGTATTTCTTATCAATTTTGTACCTTTAAGAACTCAATCTTCAGTACCCACTTTTACTTGAGAGTGAGATTACTGTCTTGACTGCTCTCTCCCCCTTTGGATTCTCCTTTTTCTCCACCAGGTCGCATCTGTCTCCTCCCTACCCCCTCTCTTCTTTACCCAATTCTGTGAATCTCTGTGTTCTGGATGGTGGAGAACACTTAGGGAACTGATTACTGGCTGGATCTGTCTCTCACCTTTTGATTTCCCCCTTTTATCCTCCTGGATACCTCTGTCTCCTTCCTCCCTCTTTTCTTCTCTGTATAACTCCATGAACATCTCTGAGCAGTCCAGTTGTGGAGTGCACATAAGGAAGTGATTACTGGCAAGCTTGCTCTCTCTTCTGTTGATTCCATCTCATCTCATTTGGGTCACCTCTAACTCCCTCCTCCCTCTTCTCTTTTCCATGTAACTCTGTGAACCTCTCTGGGTGTCCCTCACTGTGGAGAAACTTTTGATCTTTAACCTAGATGTTTCATCAATGGTGCTGTATAGAAGGAGAAACCTTGAGACAACTGTAAAAATAGTACTGAAAACCAGAAGTAGGAGGCTTAAGTCCAAACCCTGAGAACACAAGAGAACTCCTGATTCCAGGGAAAATTAATTGACAGGAGCTNGTGGAGAAACTTTTGATCTTTAACCTAGATGTTTCATCAATGGTGCTGTATAGAAGGAGAAACCTTGAGACTACTGTAAAAATAGTACTGAAAACCAGAAGTAGGAGGCTTAAGTCCAAACCCTGAGAACACAAGAGAACTCCTGATTCCAGGGAAAATTAATTGACAGGAGCTCATCAAACGCCTCCATACCTAAACTGAAACCAAGCACCACCAAAGGGCCAACAAGTTCCAGAGCAAGACATACCACACAAATCCTCCAGCAACACAGGAAAACAGCCCTGAGCTCCAATATACAGGCTGCCCAAAGTTACTCCCTAACTATTGACATCTCACAACTCATTACTGGACACTTCATTGCACTCCAGAGAGAAGATATCCGGCTCCACCTACAAGAACACCCAACACAAGCTTCCTTAACCAAGAAACCATGACAAGCCACCTGTAGAATCCCACCCACAGTAAGGAAACTCCACAGTAAAGAGAACTCCACAAACTGCCAAATACAGAAAGGCCACCCCAAACTCAGTAATATAAACAAGATGAAGAGACAGAGGAGTACTCAACAGGAAAAGGAACAGGATAAATGCCCACCAAACCAAACAAAAGAGGAAGAGATAGGAAATCTACCTGANGACCCATCTAGTCAAGGCTATGGTTTTTCCAGTGGTCATGTATGGATATGAGAGTTGGACTGTGAAGAAGGCTGAGCACCGAAGAATTGATGCTTTTGAACTGTGGTGTTGGAGAAGACTCTTGAGAGTCTCTTGGACTGCAAGGAGATCCAACCAGTCCATTCTATAGATCACCCCTGTGATTTCTTTGAAACGAATGATGCTAAAGCTGAAACTCCAGTACTTTGGCCACCTCATGCGAAAAGTTGACTCATCGGAACAGACTCTGATGCTGGGAGCGATTGGGGGTAGGAGGAGAAGGGGACGACAGGCGATAAGATGGCTGGATGGCATCACCAACTCAATGGATGTGAGTTTGAGTGAACTCCGGGAGTTGGTGATGGACAGGGAGGCCTGGTGGACTGCAATTCATGGGTTACAAAGAGTCAGACACGACTGAGAGACTGAACTGAATTGAACCGAACTGAGGAACTTTTACTTTCATTCACTGACTAAAGGCAGTTTAAGTGGCTGCAAAAAATAATAAAATTTTTCTGAAGAGCATAGAAGTGGACTTTGATTGAATAGTCTATAGTAGACCAAATTTTCCACTAAAAACATTTAGAAAGGCCTGGTAAAATAAACTTAAGATATGCTTGATGTCATTAAGACTATAATTATTGAAGTAATTTCACCAAGAGGCCAAGAGCCTGGAGAAATAGAAGCCATAGAGAGTAGAGCCCAACTGTCTTTCATACTTTATCCTGTAAAGAATATGCTAAATATTAGTACTGGGTTAGAAGCTGAAAAATCAGACAGGCAGTGGTTAGCTGCCAGGAACCAGATAAGTGAGCAGGGCCCTGGCAATCTGACAGGGCTGGAGTAAAAACATCCCAGTGCAGGCAGGATTTGAGAGGCCAACATCCTCTCAAATGGGAACTTCTAAGGAGTGAGCCAAATGCTGACCTTTTTGCCCTTTGTAGCACTTACTGAATTCTTAATGTGTCTAGAGAAAGAGACTAAAAGGTCATTTGAAAATCTATGGAGTTATAAGGGGTCTGTTAGTGAATAGGAGACAGCAATGGGATTGCTTGATTAGCAGGGAAAGAGACCATTTTGTGAGCACTCAAAGGCTCTAGGTTGAGATCTCTAAGAGTGAACTTGAAGAGCTGTGGACAAAGAGAGATACACAGTGCTTCACCAAAACTGACAACATCCTTGAATTGGCTCACTCCCTGATTGAATACAGTGATCTGCTCCCTCATAGGCTGCCTAAGAAAGGTCAAGATTGAGTCTGTCTGAAAGAAGAGAATATTCTTCAATGGCATCAGATGTTTCATAAGTAACAGCCAGCATTCAATTAAAAAATTAATGACAAATAAAAAAATAAAGGAACAGAAAGATCAACAATAGCAACAAAACATAGATGATCCAGGTGCTTTAGCTTGAGATTAGAACATAGATAACAAGAATTTCATCAGAGAACTATTATCAAATGAAAAGCAAATGGAAATTCTTGAGTTAAGAAAGCAATAATGGGAACTGATTGATCCAGCACATGGGGTTAGCTACAGGTTGGACAAAATTGCATATGTGATTAAAGTAATGGTGAGTAAAATAATAAGTGAGTAAAAATAATCTGGGCTGAAGAAGGAGAAAAACATATGTGAAGAGTACAGAAGAAAATGCAAGAGACATATGGGACACAGTGAAGACGAATAAAACACATGTACTTGGAGCCATAGAAGGAAAGAAAAGAGGGAGGCAGAAGCACTATTTTAAGAGATAGTGGTTGAAAATTCCAACTTACAGAAACTCAAGTTACGTGAATAAAAAGTACTATGTATCAAAAACAAGTTAAATAAGAGGAAATCCTAGCATATCTCAGTGAAACTCAGAAACAGTAGACAAAGGAAAAGGTCTTGGAAGCAGAGACTTAGAAGGACATCGGAACTGAGAACTAGCTTTTAGACAGAAACAAAGAAATGATTTTACAATGGAATGGCACCTTTAAAGGAATAAAAGAAAATAGCTACCCAATTAGAATTCTATAAAAAGTGAAAATATCCTTTAAAAATTATGATTACTAAAAGGTACTTACCTTAAAACAAAAACTGAAAAAAAAACTAGTGCCAGCAAATCCACACATGAAATTTCTTAGACAGAAATGTAATCAATCACAGTTGGAAGCAATGAAATTCATGAAGAAATTAAAGCTCTAGAAAAACTAATTATATGAACAGGTATTGATTGTATAAAAAATTAATGTATTGAGTTGCATAAAATAGATGAGGAATTAAAGTAATGGCAAAATAACATGATAAGAGGGAGGGAATAAATAGATTAAATGTATTTTTAAGTGAGAGGTAAAGAAATCATTTATTTCTGACTATTATGAGTCAAGTTCCATATTGCAGTCATTGAAATTATTGTAAAGAATGTATGTCTTAAAGCTAATTACAAGAAAAGCTAATTAAAAGAAAATTGATATATGATAAAATAATTTGCAAGGAGAGAAAAACATAAAACAAGTGGGACAAATAGAAACAATAAAAGCTAAATATGATGCAAAATATGTCAGACAGTACATTTAGTATAAGTGGACACAAAGCTTCAATTAAAAGACTGGATTAAAAAAAAAAACTTGTATTTACTGACAAAGACCCTTTAAAGACAGTGACAGAAAGGTTTGATGAAAAAGACTAGGCAAAGATCTATCAGGCAAAAGTAAAACTGGCACAGCAGTGATAGAAAATACAGGCGCAATGACAAGAAGTACAGCAAGAGACAATTAGCAGAACTTCATAATAATATAAAGATCAGTGTACTAGAAAGATATAACCGTGTCATATTTGCATGCGCCTAACAGCAAAGGTACAAAATATACAAGATAAAAATTAAAAGAACTGCATGAGAAATGACAAGTCAAAAAATATACTCAGAGATTTTAACAGACCTCTCTGAATAACTGATAGTATTAATAGACCAAAAGAAAAAAATCAATATGCGTACAGAGAGTGTAAAGATTGTGATAAAACTGCCTAGTTGACAAGAAGAGATCATTGTTTCCAACAATGACAGAGCTCACAATTTCAAGTGCTTGCAGAAGGTGTGTGTGTGTGTGCGCACTCAGTTGCTCTGTTGTATCTGACTCTTCACAACCCCATGGACTGTAGCATGCCAGGCTCCTCTGTCTTCCCTGGGCAAGAATACTGGAGTGGGTTGCCATATCCTTCTCCAGGAGATCTTCCCAACTCAGGGATCAAACCCTCATCTCTTGTGCCTCCTGCATTGGCAGACGGAATCTTTACCAAGAAAGCCAATTGGGAAGCCCATATGTAGAATATATATGCACCTAATTTTGGAAAATGTTTCATATGCAGTTGAAATATTTGTGCATTCAATTATTATTTGGAAACAAAAAATTACAGCTAAAAATATAGGACAAAAGTATTAATGGATGTGAGAAAAATAATTAATAACAGATACATGACATATCACACTTAAAGATGACTATATCTGTGCTTAAGTAAAAATTGCACTGTAAAATTAATATATTAAAAACATGTTTATAAGTATGTATTATATTTAGGTATTCACATAGCATGTTAAAGATGGAAGGTCAAATTAAATTCAACAAAACTAGAAGGGAGAAAAAATATAAAGACAAAATTGTGAAATAGAAAATACATGTATAATTAAAAATTGACTAATAAAAAGATTTTATCTTTTGAAGTATGTAAAATTGACATACTCATGGTAAGATTATAATTCATCACCAGAGGAATAGAGAGAAGGCACAAATTAGCTTTACTAGCAGCAGTAGGAAGCATGAATAAAGATCTTACAGATATTGAAAATAGAAGTATATGATGAATGATGTTTTGACAGTAAAGTAGAAACTTTGTAAAATGGATAACCTCCTAGAAAAATGAAATATATGAAACCTGCAACAAGAAATTTTAAAAATCATATAGTTTTACTATATTAAATTCATAAAATCTCAGTTCCTATAGCTTTGTGATGATTTCCCAAACATTTCAGATAGCTAATTGTATGGGAAAGTTTCCAGAGCAAAGAACAATAAGAATAATTTATAAATCATTTTAATTGCTATCATAATTAGCAATTATGTTAGCAAATATTACCAAAATATGGTAAGATTTTGCTATTGTTACCAAAATATGATAGGATGATGTGTCATAACAAAGTAGAACTTATCCAGTAAAGAGATTGGCATAAAGTTTTAAAATTATTTACTGTTAGTCATCAGACAGAATAACAGAGGAAAATATAAAAAATTCAGAAAAGACATTTGATAAGATTAAAAATTCAGTACTCACTCATGAGAAACCTTTGAGCAAAGCAGGAATTTAAAGAAAGCTTTTTGCTCTAATAATGGTTACCTATAAAAATCTATATTAGGTATCATATTTAACAGTGAAATAATAACAATTAGGTCAAAATTAGGAGAACAAAGATGCCTATATCAGTCACTTCTCCTAAGCATTTTATAAGATATCTCAGCCTATGCAATACAACAAGTAAAAAAACAGTGTTAATGATTTATTAAAAAAAAATATATATGAGCCTAACAGCAAAGATACAAAATATACAAGATAAAAATTAAAAGAATTGCATCAGAAATGACAAGTCAAAAATTATACTCAGATTTTAACAGATTTCTCTGAATGACAGATAGTATTAACAGACCAAAAAAAAGTAAGTATACAGAGAGTGTAAATATTGTGATAAAATTGCCTAGTTGACAAGAATAGATCAGTGAAAGAGAATAGAAAATCCAGAAACAAACCAGAACTTTCATAGACAAGAGACTTATGACAGAGGTAATAGAATGATGCCCTGGTAAAAGGATGTCCTCTTTAATAAATGCTCCTAAATTGATTGGGTATCTATTGGGGGCAGTAGAGGGGGAGCGTGGACAAAGAACTTTGACTTCACTTTACCCAGTAAAAGAACAAAAAAATCAATTCCAGATAAATTACAGACCTGAATATGAAAGGTAAAATAATGAGGTTTCAAAGTAAACGTAGGAGAGCATCTCTATTCCCTTCAGTTCGGTTCAGTTGAGTCACACAGTTGTATCTGACTCTTTGCTACCCCATGGACTGCAGCACACCAGGCCTCCCTGTCCATTACCAACTCCCGGAGCTTGTGCAAACTCATCTTCATCAAATTGGTGATGGCATCCAACCATCTCATCCTCTGTCATCCCATTCTCCTGCCTTCAATCTTTCCCAGCATCAGGGTCTTTTCCAGTGAGTCAGTTCTCCACATCAGGTGGCCAAAATATTGAAGTTTCAGCTTCAGCATCAGTCTTTCCAATGAATATTCAAGACTGATTTCCTTCAGGATGGATTGTTTGGATCTCCTTGCAGTCCAAGGGACTCTCAAGAGTCTTCTCCAACATTGCAGTTCAAAAGCATCAATTCTTTGATGCTCAGCTTTCTTTATAGTCCAACTCTCACATCCATACATGACTACTGGAAAAACCATAGCTTTGACTACACGGACCTTTGTTGAAAAGGTATTGTCTGCTTTTTTAATATGCTGTCTAGGTTAGTCATAGCTTTTCTTCCAAGGAGTAACCATCTTTTAATTTCATGGCTGCAGCCATCATCTGCAGTGATTTTGGAGCCCAAGAATAGTCTATAATTTTTCATAAAGGACACTAAAAGCATTAACCATAAAGGCAAAGCCTGATAAAATGGACTTCACTAATAATAAGACCTATGTTCATCAAAGACATTATTAGTATAAAAAAATAGCTTAGTCTCTTCAGGTTTCTGTAACAAAATACCACCGAGTGACTTACAAACAGTGAACATTTGTTTCTTATAATTCTGGAGGCTGTAAGTCCAAGATCAGGATGCTAGCACAGTCAGGTTCTGGTGAAAGACCTGTTTCAGGCTGTGGACTGCCAACTTCACACTGCATCCTGAAAGTGTGGAAGGGGTAAGGGAGCACTGTCAGGCCTCTTTTATAAAGGGACTAATCCCATTCATGAGGGTTTCTCCCTCAAGACCTAATCACTTCCCAAAAGTCCCAATTCATCACTATGGGGATTCAGCATATGAATCTGAGGCAGATACAGACACTTAGGGGCTCCCCAGGTGGCACTAGGGATAAAGAATCTGCCTGCCAATGCAGGACACATAAAAGATACAAGTTTGATCCCTGGGTTGGGAAGATTCCCTAGAGGAGGGTACAGCAACCCTCTTCAGATTTCTTGCCTGGAGAATCCCATGGACAGAGGAGCTTGGCAGCCTACAGTCCACGGGGGTCTCAAAATGTTGAACATGACTGAAGCAACTTAGCGTGCACACACACACACAGATTCTCAGAACATAGCACTCAGTCTAATCCTCAGAAGAACATCAGAGGGATGTCAATTGAGGGACATTTTACAAAAGATCTGACTAATATTTGTCAAAACTTGTCAACATGATTAAGAACAAAGACTGAGAAACTGTCATAACCAAGAAGTGGGTAAGGAAGAGTGATGAATAAATGTAATGTGGAATGCTGAATGAAATTCTAGGAAAGAAAAATTATTATAAACAAAAGGAAGGAAATTCAAATAAAATATGGACTTTATAATAATGTGAGAATATAAATGGTTTGAATAATGTCATTACCAAACTTCACCTGATATACATGCATAAAATATTTTTTTCAGCATACATAGACTGTTTTCTCAAAATCATCTTTTACCTGCTACACAGAAAGTCTTAAGAAATTTCAAAAAAAAAAGAAATAATATAAATTAATTTCTGGCCACAGTGCATTTAAACTAAAAATCCATACATGAGAGATAATTAGAAAATTGTTATATGCTAGGAAATGACAACATTTAGTACTCAAAACAGGTGAGCCAAAGATAGATTCATAATAGAAATTGAATTTTTTGAATTAACTGAAAATAAAAATGTCACCTTTCAAAAGTTTTGAAATGCAGTTAAAATAATACTTAGAGAAAAGCATATAACCTTAAATGAGTATATTGGAAAAAGTTGAGGTGGTTAAATTAACCATCACAGTACAAAGAAAAGTTATATATTCAATGGAATTAACTTATAATTGTCATATTTCATGCACACATACATGATAAACCCAAAGAAAGTACATAGAGGGGAATAAAAAAGAGAGTATACACATTAATAAACTAAAAATCTAATAATCAATTGAAAGAAAACTTCATCATTTGAGAAGAATAAAATTGATTGATTTTCAGTGACACTAATCAAGTAAGAGATAAATCCCGTTAATAGTGTTAAAATAGACTAAAGGAAAATTAGAGTAGATGTTGCAGAGTAAAAATATAGTAATGTATTTAAGAATGATTTTATGCTAATAAAGCTACAAATGCAGAGAACTAGATATCTGCATCAGAAAATTAACATCAAAACTGATTCAAGAAAGAATACAAATTTGAAAAACATTAGGAAAACCTAATCAATGATCAAAGATATTCTCANAGATGTTGCAGAGTAAAAATATAGTAATGTATTTAAGAATGATTTTATGCTAATAAAGCTACAAATGCAGAGAACTAGATATCTGCATCAGAAAATTAACATCAAAACTGATTCAAGAAAGAATACAAATTTGAAAAACATTAGGAAAACCTAATCAATGATCAAAGATATTCTCACTACTTTATTTTGGATAGCTCCACTATGATACCACTATGGTATTAACAATTTGAGAAATCTAACTTAAATGTATATCATCTCTTGTAAGAATCAAACAAAAAAAAAGGTAGACATAGAGAGATTACCCCAATTTCATTAATAACAGATAAAAATTTTATACAATAAAGGGAAATTTCAAGTTAATTCAATTCAAGCATAGTGATGTAAAACAAAATATTTTCAAATCAAAATCCACAATAATATGTAAAAAGAGTTTTATAATGACCAGTTGGGTTTATTTTATAAATGAAAAGATGTTTTAACTTTAAAAAGTTCAGTAATATCATCCACAAATTAATAAACTAACAGAGAAAATCATATGATCATTCTGATGGCTGAACAAAATTTTTTGAAAGATTCAATGCTCATGTTTAAAAAAAATCTTACCAAACTTGGAAGTAAAATAAAGTGTCAGTTTAAAAATCACATGATTTCATAAAATAAAATGTATTAAATTAATGTTTAATACTATTTTTCAAAGAACATCATGACACCTAGGCATTTTGCTACTTGAACTTATGTAAAAACTAGCAATTTGGTACTATCTTATTTTTACAGAAACCATTGTTCTTTCAAGAAACTCCAGTGAATTCTTGCTTGCTCTGTTAGTGTCTTAAGAATAAAGAATTAAGAATTTCTATTTCCTAAGAATAAAAGGTATAAATAACAAAAAAAGGGAAAAAATAACTTTAATTTTTTTTCAAATATTTGTCAAATTTACTTCCAATTTTTTTTGTCTTTTGCATTGAATAAACAAGTTCCATTCTTTAGGGAAAAATAAATGATTATATGACTACTGTAGCATTAGAAGCACAAATTCTCAGTTTATTCTCATCTCATGTATTATTCCTATTAGAGCATATAGGTGGTTGCAGATGATCACTGCTCACTTTCCATGCTCATATCTTAGTATCCAGAGTCATTAAAACCTGAAAGATGGTATCTTTCGAAAGAGAAATTATTGTACATCTAAAGAGTTGCCATCAAACTGCATATTTGACAAAATAGGACACATATGTGTCCCTGTCCCAGAATATATGAAGATAAAAAAAGCAGATGGAAGAATGGTNCATATAGGTGGTTGCAGATGATCACTGCTCACTTTCCATGCTCATATCTTAGTATCCAGAGTCATTAAAACCTGAAAGATGGTATCTTTCGAAAGAGAAATTATTGTACATCTAAAGAGTTGCCATCAAACTGCATATTTGACAAAATAGGACACATATGTGTCCCTGTCCCAGAATATATGAAGATAAAAAAAGCAGATGGAAGAATGGTAAGTGACGTAGCAGAGAAGTATAGCGAATCTTCGTACCTAAACTAGAGAGTATCACATGTTGAAGGAAGTCTGTTTGCACAGAAGAATGCCAAAATT